>DVQM01000268.1:0-20043 GCA_018231645.1 Heliconius ricini | reverse complement strand
GGAATCGAACCCACAACCAGTCGGTTTTACAGTCAACTTCGTGCCGCTGCGCCACAACTGGTCTCAAGACTGTTAGTCTAATACTATGTTTTTAAGTTAACAAATTATCGTTTGTATGGAATCTTTTGTAACTGGTATTTTATAGGAAAGTAACAATTAAATTAGCAATTGTTGCCATTCGTGCATTGAGTGACCCATTAATTTAATATAAATCGGTTCAAGCGGAGCAAGCGATGTGTGAATATGACTGACCGAATCATTTAAGGTTAATCTGGTCCAGACGTTGGTGAAATCATTATTTTTAGTTTACGTCAACATTGTTTACATTTTGCCCAGTATCGTAACCTTTACAGTGTCTCTACATTAGCTCAACGCGTGGTCACGAATTGAACGTTAGCACCTGTTGTGACTTTTTTTTTCAGTTTGTGTGGAAAATTGTCGATATTAAATATGCTAATTGAAATCTAAAACGTGGACATTGTCTGGTAATATTGTATATTAAATACCGTTTACACATTTTTCATTGTGTTATTAGAAAGACTAACCATGTACTAATCATTTACTTATTGCTTAGTCAATGGTAACAAAACACACACACACACATAATTAAAACACACACATAAACATTATTGTTAACGGTAATAAAAGTAAAAATTTAGTTAAATATCTTAAAAAATAGTGAAAATACGATTTTTTTATAATTATAGAGTACTTCAATTAAATAGTGAAACGTAATAGATATATCATATAAAAACACATACCATTTTAAGTAATATGAGTCACTGACACTTCAATTTTTAAATTTTTTTTTAAACGCCTACAGTAGTTTAGCGGGTGACGATAATAAATTAAAATGGGAATGTCGCGAGTCCCGTCGTGCACTCACAGTATGCGAGTGTAGTATGTGCCTCTGACACAGTTCGGCTGTCTTTCGGCTGTCGTTGAACATGTCGTTTTGCCCCTGACAATTGTATCCCAATTGACACCTTATTAAACATAATCATATTTAAGAGCTAAGGTTATATTTAAAATAATAAACAAACAATATGTTTATTAATGAATAAGTATATAGAAAAAATGTACATTTAAAACTCTTTATTCATGTTACTTTTGGATATATTTTAGGTTTTTGTAAAAAAAAAACTAAAAAGATTTAAAAGAATAGGTTTTTTTTTTATCTTTGGTAACATCTGTTATATTATACTATTAAAAAAGATACAACAAAATTTATACAAATGTTAAATTAGATTTGGTTATTTTTACCACTATTAATAAATAATTACAATTAAAATATTATATATATTATTTAAAAACGATCGTCAGTCAATAATTTAGCGTAGTGTGACTGCACACAATTGTGGTCGCCGTATATTTTTATATTCAAAATAAATTTAATTAACGTTTTTCCTAGTCGAAACGCTGCTAAATCTGCTCCATTGGAATGAACGATGTGCGAGAAAAAATATTTTGAATGAACAACAAAAAATATATAAAAAAAAAACTTTAAGCTAAATAAATTAAATGACGTGAGCCGGTTCCATTGTATCTATTTAATACAAAGGAAAATGTTACAATTTTTATAACAACATTTTTCCTCGGCCATTATTATTCCTAGGATGTAGTGAATGATATCTTTGCGTGACAAACATTTGAAGGTGATGTGATTGAGAAATGTTTATAGAATGTAATTTGTTTAATATTTTTTTAAATATAGAATTTTTTTTAAATACAGTTTATTACTCTTTTAAATATAGTATAATAAAAAAAAAAGTTCTTTTTCCATTATAAAAAACAGCTTCAAGTTTTTAACAGAAGCCCCAGTGTCGTTTTTATAAAATCAAGAATTAATTACTAATTAAGTTAAGTATATTTTTTTTAATAAGACAAGGATAATAATTATTTTTGTTTTTATTTTAGGTATTGTATTTTATACATAAATATATGTATTTGTCATTAGGATTTGATCAAAGTGTTGTCATTAAGTAAAGATGACGGGGACAAGGAAGAGGAAAACTCTAAGAAGAATTGCGATACTAATGATAAATACTGTTGTGTTTGTCTTTTTTAAAAATACAAGACTATTCTCTAAAAATCGATGCAAAGTTATTATATAATTTTAATTCACTTATCTGTATCCTACGGCACGGATAATATATACAGATAATATCATTCGATAAGCGTTACTTTATACAAAGAATTCAAGTGGATCTCAATAAAAGATTTTGATTATTGTCCAGTGTGTAAATATTTTGTATTATTTCAACATATATTTATTTTATTGGCCCAACGTCATAGTGGTTTTGATTCCTTCTAATAAGTAATATTATAAAAAATGAGAATCGGAGTGTATTAAAACTAGGTTCCCTCTGACTGTCCTGCTGTGTGCGGGATTGAAGACAATACCATCTTGTTGTATCTCCATTAGGCAAAATGTGTATTATATTTAAATTATTTTGATATTCTGATATTCTGATCTGCAAAGTGCAGTGTTAGAAAAGTATTAAAAAAAAAGTTTTAAAGAAATAATTATAAAGTATAACATTATATTATGGGAGTCCTGTTACTTTACTTTTAGCACAGCAAAATAAATGTTACATTTATTACAAATGTTACATTTATTACCTTAATCGACGACAACGACTACTCTGTCGAGAGCCCCATAGTTTAACAACAAAGAAATTATTATACATATATAAAAATATAGATATATTACACAATTTCAGCTTCTGAATTGTACGCACTAAATAAATAATAAAACATATTTTTTAACAACCACAGTATGTACAGTAAAAGAATTAAAAGACGTAACAACGTTACTTTCGAGGGTAAAGCATTTGTTACAGCCTTTGTTCAATTTTAAAATAATATTGATCTGCATTACCTTAAATTTTTGTAGCTATTCGAAATTCAAGCTGTAGGTGGTTGCCGGTACAAATAATAAGATTTCTGTACCGAATCGTACGAATCACAAAATTAATTTAGTTAAATTGACGCTTTTCTACCAATAGAATTTAAAATTATTAATTGAGGCCAGTCGTGGCGCAGTGGCACAAAGTGTGACTGTAAAACCGACTGGTTGTGGGTTCGACCCCCATTCGAGGAGATGAAATATTTAACTTATATTTCCGAGGAGATGAAATATTTAACTTAAATTTATATTTCCATTTCTTCGCTCTGGTATCAAGGCAAAAAGCGCGGCGTTAAGTTCTGCCACTAAACACGCAATGCCTCCAGAATTCGGAAAAAGTGAGGAATGGAGTGTCTTAACACTAGGTTCCCTCTGCCTACGACTTGCGGGATACAGTGTGAAGCTAATTTGATTTCAGAATTTAAAATTACCGAAATTTTATTTCTATTTAGTGAACTTGCTAGTAAGTTAGGCTTGCTTATGCAGGTATATGTACTTATTTGACATTAATGAATTATTAATATTTACTTAATAACCTTACCTTCTCCAAGTTTCTGCCGCACTATTTTATATAATATATCAATAATACCAATATAAACTGAATCGTTGTAACTATAACGTATTAATTATCAATTCACTTAAAATCGTATGAGTAAATTTAATTTTAATATTAAATACGTTAATTCGGTTGGTAGCTTCGATAATGTGTGAAATCAACAACGTTAGCAGGTGTAAGTGCGGTCACGAGACATAAATGGTGTCTCAGATAAGGGATAAGGGCGAGATGAAAACACAACACCGAAATGTCTACCGGCGGACATTCCACGTCTGAGACGACTGTCGTTCAGAACTACGTGATTACGGCAGCTAAGGGCATCCTACAGTAAAAGATACGTTGACTAATGTCAAAGGTTTTGCTAGGAAAACAAGGTCTTTTAAGGTTTAAAAAATGTTATCTACAAATAAAAATACTTTGAATTACGTTTTAGTCTAATAAGTTGATGTCAGGGAAAACAAAACTTGATGTCTTTGGTCTTGATGGTTTTTGTGTATGTGGGATTTTTATTCATGAGTTTCGATAGATATTTTACGGTTGTAAAAAAAAATTATACGCTGTATATTGAAATCTCTTAAAACAACAGTATATCCTTTACAGAATATAATAAAAAAACAATATTTATTGTATTCGTAATATTGTCACACTTGCAAATACATACAGTGTTATTGTATAAAAGTTACATATAATGGATAAAATATTGTTATAGCCATAAATTTATTTATAATAAACGTTATTCAAATTTAGCTTTTCCTAAATTTAACAATGCAATTAAGAGATTTCAGAAAACCAGTGTAATATGAATATCCTATGACAGTTCAGAAGCTAATACATTTTTAAACAAAAGGAAGTAAAATATTAAAAAGTTAAATCTTTGATTCTGTAATATAGATATTTATAATTCTTTGGATATGTTATATTTATGTTCTAAACTTGCACGTGCTTTTATTAAAAAAAATGTAATAAATAAATATATTTACACTAAATACAGACCAAATACTCTTATAATTTTACTTATAACCCCCGTTTATGTGGTAAAAACCACTAGCCAATAGGCCAAGAACTTAATGGTTTTATTATTATTTAATATATATATATATTTTCCTCTGTATTTTTATATAAGTGGTGTACAAATAAAGAAATAAATAATTGTGAAACAGTACCTATACATGAAATTCAATTGGAGTCTCTATATTTTTATATATTTAAATTATAAACCATTAAAAATTATGAAAAATAATTAAGAATACTATTCCCGGATTATCTATACTAATAAGAAAATCATAACGGACTGATGTCGGTGCATGGAAGAAATATAAAAAAATACTTATGTAGTGGCATTTAATAACGCAATGGACAATATTTTTTTTTATGTGTCTGTGCGTTCGTTCATGTAAATCTCAGCAACGTCCTAATCAATTTAATTGCAGTTCTCACTAACGTATTTTGGTAAGCTTTTCTTAACATTTTAAGCTTGTTTTATGTCAATCGGCTTCAACAAAATTGCTATAAGTAACTGTATTATTCAATTGGCTAAAATTTTACTTTTCCATATAGGTATAGTTATATATTTTAAAATTTTATTATTATTGCAAAACGAAAGTAATGTAGTAATTTTTATGTAATTCAAGCGGACGAAGCCGTTAGTGGATCGATAGTTTATAAACATAAATCTGTAAGGTGACAGAAGAAGACAGACTGCCTCATCCAGAGATCAACACACAGTTCAACCAGTGGACCTTGTAATAATCATTAAATTTTGCGTTAAGGCTAAAGAGCCTTTATATCTTATGTGTGGTAGAGTCACGTCGCCAGCAATGGCAACACGCATGGGTAGACTCGACCGGATCGTTACGGCATTTAAAACTGGCGTTAAGTAGTGGCTTTATACCACTGCGTTTCGCATCAGGTAATGCCGGGCTCCGGCGCCCAACCCACCTTATAGGGCGGTAGCTCACCTGTAACTCCTCTGGTGTTACACGGGGCCGTGGGCGGCGGTGATCACTTACCATCAGGTGACCCGAACAGTCGTTTGCCATGCCTTTTCCACAAAAAAATTAAATAACGTAAGTACGTAAGCACTAGGAAATTTAATTTAGAAAACTCTATCCTGAGAATTAGTTCTCTAAATGTGTAGTATAAAACGAAATAGGACGTGTAAAATAAACAAGTTTGCGTGATATATCATCGATATAAAATTTAAAAAAAAATGTTTTGGTAAATAAAAAAAAGTAGTTACTGAGCTATTCTCCGTAACTGCTTTTGTACAGGTTGACAGCTTGTACAAAATTTCGTTGCTCTGTGGTAGACTGTGTAAGACTTAATAAATAAAGAATTCACTACTTAAATATTCTTTTTTGTAAATTTTATTTTATTTTCATAGTAATAGGTTTCTGTAGGGTACTAGGAAGTAAATTATATAATTTGGGTATTTGATTATATTAACATTTTTATTTAGAGAGAGGTTATAGTTTAGAGGCCTTTACCTCTAAAATATTTTATATGAAAATCGTTAACTACGCGAGCAAATCCGCAGGCGGGAAGCTACCTCCTTTGTATGTCCTGAGATAAAAATATGTCATATTGCTTGTACAAATGTAAGTTATAACTATAAACTAAAATAAAGTAAAACATTATAAATATATGGCTCTACTATTTTTAATGACACGTGACCCTAAGGGTCACTTCAGAGTTAAAATTTAAAAAATATATAAATATTTTAAGGAAATTAGGTATAAATTTTCATGGGAATTAATTTTCATTGGTAATTAAGGAATAGCTGACTTTACTATTTTAAGTAGAGATTTTGCTTGAGACACAAACAACCTTAATACTCAATCTGTCACCAATCATCAAGATAACTTTTATCATAATCTAGAAATGAAATTTCGTCTCTCAACCTAATTTATGTATTTGAAATAGTATTATTATCTCTTTACAACAAAGTACAGATCGCTAAGACTTACGATGTTATCAATCTATGCCTATGAGTACTGTGATAGAGTTGATCATGAGTTTTTGATAGAGTTTTTTTGTATTTACAGCACTTATGGGCTTTGATGTACTGATTTACTTAATTAAAATATATATTTTTAACGCCTTTATAAATCCTTTATAAATATGTCAATAGATAATTGCAGAGGCCAGACGTGGCGCAGAGAGACAAAGTGTGACTGTAAAATCGATCGTGGCGAACCCACGTCCTCCTCACTTGAGGACATGAAATATTTATTTAAATTTATATATTCATTTCTTCGCTTTGGTGTCGAGGCAAAGCCGGCGTTGAGTCCCGCCACTCAACACGCAATTCCTCTAGATTTCTGCGGAAAGTAGGGCACGAAGTGTGCTAACACTAGGTTCCCTCTTCCTACCCTGCTGTGTGCAGGATACTGGGTGAAGCTGACTTAATTTGTTTTTTTTTTTTTTTTTAAATTGCAATATTAATTTATTAGATAGGTACTACTTGTATATTTTTACCTATATATTGTTACTTATTTTCTGTATGTACAATGCCGATGTACTTATTGTATAGACGTATGAGAATAAATACAGTTAATGATTGTTTGTATTAATATTATCATAGAAGTTTTAATTGATCTCATAGACAATAGTAAAATGGTTTCATATAATAGTTTTCTCAGTAGCAGTTCTCAGTGGCGTAGTAATTATACAATTTATTGTATTAATATCGTTACTACAGACTGAAAAAAAAATGAAAAATATTTAAATGTATGCCACGCTTAAATATTTTCCATTTTGTTTCACGAATTGTTTATAATATGAATATATGTATATGTTGTATGTGTAAAAAAAATTTTTTTTTTAAATACACTCGTATTATTTTGTTGACGTGCGGGACAAAAATATTTATCGTTACAAATGTACTGTTATAAATGTATATTTATCGTTATAAATGATATTTATAAATTTATAGATATGTAACAATATACAGCAAATATTTTTATTTCATTTTAAATTAAATTAAGATGACTGCCACAATAGCTGCTTTATTAAATATTTTGCAGGAAAGTGAGATTTAAATAAGTTATTACCATTGTTAATGCTTTGATTGTTTGTTATATTTGTACGATATGTGATAATATTCCTTACTGACAGATTATCTTCTTATGTCACGATCTCAATAATGCGATAACTGAATCACATGGTTTAACGTCATTGGCCAAGTGTAGGTATTGTCACAGTCGCGGGAAGTATTCGGATTTATTTAGCATTCATGTCCATTCTTGGCTACTTAAATTGCGTATAATATATTACAATGTAAAATTATTTTACGTTTACCTTATGATATAAAGTAATAACTTTATAATGTATGTGCTGTTTTTATTGTTTTTATGTCTTTTTTTACTTTTTTTAAATTTATTATGGCAGACAGACACTTTTAGTCTTAATTCTAGTAGATGAATCGATAATAAATGGTATTTATTGATGCTAATATATGTAAAATAATAATATATAAAATCATATTAAGCAAGTTTAATTATTAAAGTATATAAAATTCGCAATTAGGATGTATAGTTGTATGTACAAAGCACGAAAAAATGTAAAGGAATTACCGAGGTTGCTGATCTAGAAGTCCTGCCTGTGCTGCCTGTAGTCTTCAGGTGAAGCTTTACAGCGTCAACACCAGAACGTTTTGTGCGGTCTCGTTGTGACAAAACTGGTGACCGTTTTCCACGAACTTCCTGTTTCAATGTTTTCTTATCCTTTTTATTTACATATTTTTCTTCTTTTTTGTTGTCTATTATATGTTCTTTACGGTCTCGCGTTTTCATTTTTACAAATGATCTATTTTCATATTTACGTAAATAAAAAAAATATTTTTCTGGCAGAATCGATGATATTTGATAAACAAAACGAAAAATATAAAGGAAGTTATATTTTCCACAGCCTTTTGACAGGTAATTGATAAGATATTCGTCGAAGGTGAAGTGGTAAGAGTACTGATAAAAAATAATACAGAAGTCAGCTGCCTAGCGTACGTGACGGTTGAGGTCTTTTATGTTAACACCTCGATGTGATCACGTAGAATTATGAAACCTTGAACTGAACTCTAAACTTGCACTGGTCAGTATTCAGAATTTACACAGACACTTAATATGTATACAAATGACAAATAAACGCCATAATTGTCACCATGGACCATGGACAGTATGTGCAAGCGGGCGGCACAGGCCGGTCGGACTGGCGCACGCGTCGTTCCACTGAGACACTTAGCGTTGCCTCAAATTAATTAAAGGATCATTGTGACACTATGAATCAAGCATGTTTTCAAATAAAACAATATTAAATTGAAAACATGATTGTTTTCTTTATATTTATAATTTGTATAGAAATAATAATGACTTAAAAAACAGAAAAAGCCGTATAAGCAGGCCCTATATTAAAAATACATGTATTATTAAAAATATTTTTTATTAGACTTACTGACATTTTAATAAAGTACGTAATAAAATTACTCATGAGCTATTCCGTTAATAGCATTCATGTCTTAACTGAAATTTGTCTATAAAAAATATTTAATTATAAAAAAAAATTGAGATCTATATGTTTGTTATTTGTAGCTACTTCGTGTACGTTGTAGTATGGAGTGTTGAGTGGTGGTCCCCAACGCCGCATTCATCGCCACTTGATACACCAGCGGGGACGCACTGGTGCGCGTCGTCTTGGGGGACGCCCTATGAGTGCATTCTCTCGAGGTGCACGTGGCGAATAGAACGTTGCAGCCCTCGTAAGGGCTGGCAGAGGTCGCTGCAAGCAAGCCTTCCATCTTGGATCCCCGAGCGTTTGGCGCTCCGTTCTCTCTGACTACCCTGTAGTCCGTGAGGGATAAATCGGGAGGCTAAATGAGAGGCAAGCTTTAAATTAAAATGCAAATAATGGAAAAAAATGAAATTATTATTTATATAAGAGATGAAAGCTAATATTGGAGTTCATTAAATACAAAATAAGTTCATACGCGCAAACTAAATTTTTCGACTTTTTTAAGTTGTACTTGCCGTTGACCTACAATCCTGAACCCTTGGTGGGCAAGTTCGACTCGCACTTGAACAGTTTTTTAAATTAAAATGTAGTGTTGGCTAGTGCTCATACATATATTGACATTTAAAATAAATGTAAATAATTAAATTTCGGTCACTGTTGGTGCAGAGGCGCAAAGTGTGACTGTAAACTGTAGACTGTGGTTCGATCCCCACTCGAGGAAATAAAATGTTTATTTAATTTTATATTTACGGCGCAGCACGCAATGCCTTCAGAATTCGGCAAAAAGTGGGGAAGGGAGTGTCTGACTACTAGGTTCCCTCTGCCTACAGGGTAGGTGCCTACTACTAGGTTCCCACTAAGACACTCACTAAGACACTCAATATAATAATAGAATCAAGGTAAAGCCTCACGGTGGTCGTTTTCGTTCGCCTAGGCCGGAACTACAGGGATTTGAATTTTCGCCACTCCATGATGGAATCATGATACATCTGATGTAATATTGTAATAAACTAGGTAGATAAACCACGTTTTTTTTCATCTTCATGGTGGTGTGACATTGTCTTCCTCCTCTTTACGCGCTGCAGGGCGGGCCATATTGGGTGGTGTTAAGTTGGCCCACTGCGGGAATAGCGACGACAGAACCCCTCGGAGGACATCCGGTTGGAGTGTCTGCGTCCGTGGTCCGAGCACCATTCGGTAAGGTGCAGAGTCTTGACCAAAGTACTTTAACCTTATGAGTATTTTTTGGTGTGTTTTATGACCTACTATATAGAAAACTCATAAATTGCACCTTATAAACATTAATAGCCATACTGGAAATTGATATTAGTTACCTCATACCTCACTTCCAAACACTGTGTATTTAAAACGACATAACCTTGAAATATCTCCAAATGGTATTTTACTACTTATAAAATCATATAAGCCAAAAATAATTTAATGAATGAAATGTAGCAATTGACGCAATGGTGTACATTTACAAATGTTATCGTATTAATTAAAGTATTTCTATTTAAGTGCCACCTAGTTTTCTTATAGTAATTTAGTCTAACCACAAGTGGTCCGTTATTTGAAGAAGAATATACTGGCGCTTTTAAATCAGCAGTATCCGTGCTGCTCGTAAGATGGCGCCTTTTTTAAATTAAGAAATATTTAATTAAAAAATATTTTAAAGGAGTAATATGAAGCATATATAAAATTATAATCTATTAAGTTGTATAATCTATTTTTGTTTTATTTAGTATGTTTTTAGTAACTACAAAAAAAAGTAGTTAAAAAATATAATATTAAAATACAATATATTGTTTTTATTACAGTCGGCGTTGCCAAATGTCCCGATTTTGGAGCGACTAAAAATAAATGTCTTTTTGTTGTTGTTGTTGTTTTGTAATGAGTTATTAAAAATTCAGTTTCATTTAATTTCAATTCATTCATTCCAGAGATAAATGTCCCGCTTTTCCCCACGACAAAATCTGGCAACGCTGGTTACAATACAGGAGAGAACAAACTAGCTTGAGCTTGGACGAGTAAAATTAGCGTTTTGTTATAATAAAACATTGGAAGAAGAATTAAATTTTGTTAAAAAACAGTACTATTAATGTGCAAATATTAAATGTTTTAAAGGAACATGGGGTTCTATTTTTATTTATAAGAATCAGACTCATGTATGATTTGAAGAAAATGCACATAATATTATGTCGAATCAAGTTTATTCCAAAATTATATTTATAGGATATTTTTAAACAATATGATATAAAATCCTTTATCAACATTATTTTTCCTATTTCGTGTGCTTTTATATTTATTTAATATTTTTAATATATAATAAAACCATTATTATAAGTAGGTATATTCATATATAATATTTACATATTTATTTATAGATACATACGTAATACATACGTTTTATTGCACGTTCACATACTATTGCAAAATAATAAATTTAGACAGTCACAATGCAAAATATTAAGTACTTTGTGGGCTCACTATGAAATTTAATTTTATTGCATTAAATTAAATTAAATTGTAAATACATCTTTTTATGTGTATATAATATTTATTAAATATACGCCCGCGGGTATATTGATGAGTTGTGATCAAACTCAAACCCGCAATGCCTCCAGAATTCGGCGGGAGTGACTCTCTAGTAGACCTCTCTATATGTAAGTGACTTGTACTTATATATAGTAAAATATAATACTGACAATATTAAAACTTATTATAATACTAAACTAGCTACTAAATTTATATTCGGCCAGCGAATATTTCTTTTTAATAATGAAGACAAATATTTGAGACATCGTTTTGCTCAATTTTATCAGCTTAACATGTACATATTATATGTAAAAGTGGTATAACTAATACACTAGAAGCATTTATGGCACATTTCTAAAACAACAAGAGTTAGTTTAAATATAAAAGAGGTATACACAGGCACATTACATTGGTTAATTTACGTTCTATATATATTATGTTTATATAAAACAAATATAATATTTAATTACAGTAATTTAACAAGAGAAATACTATAAAGTCAAGCATCCGATGAAACTAAACTTATTTAAAAATCTTATTTATTTAGATATTCATCTTATGGATTGTTATCAAAAGACAGTGTTAAAAGTATTTCAAACATATTTTTTTGTAAAGCAACGAAGAAAATTTGTAAGTACATTCATAAAAAAAATTGTAAAAAAGAAAATTCCTGTATAATTTTTTCACTTATTACCTACCAATAACTGATATTTTTGGTGTTATTGAGCCACAATAATTATTATATAAATAGATAAATTTTCTTTAAAAATAGAGAAATATGAGTTTCTCCGTCTAGAAGTAAGTAAGTACACTTAAAGTCTATTATTTCATAACTTGACATCCTCACTATGACAAAATGCACTAGATTTCCTTTGTTTGAATCTGGGTTCTAAAAAAAAACATACGAGTGCTCTGAGCGTTTATATAGTTGGATACATTTTCTGTTAATAATAAACGATATGTAGGTTTTGTATATCAAGCCCCCGACCATATATTTCTACTTGCGATTTATGCAAACAAAATTATCGTTATAAAGAATTTTATTTTTTTCATTTGACAATTCGTACTTTATCATGGCGCAGAGAACAGAGAAGTAAAGCGGGAAAAGTTAAAAATGAAATAGAAAACCCATATCAGTCTTGATTACATAGGTTGGTCATATTGAGTAAATTTAATGTAAAATCTTAGAGCAGGTAAATGAAAACAATAACTTCTAGGTTGAGGATCGAATCCACAACCATTATTTATAGTCAGACGCTGCGCCATGACGCCACTATGCCACGATAGCCAATATATTAATTTGGGGAATCGACATTAGAAATGAAATTTAGCGGTAATCACTTACAAATATACATATAAAATAACTTAAATAATTGATATAATATCATACTTACTGCTCTCAATATCTTCAGTATTGTTAATAAGCAACATTGGACCCAAATTATTAACTAGAAGAAATCCAATGGGTGTCGTAATGAAAATAGCTTGTACGATAAGTCTCATTATTTCCTCAGCAACACCAAATTCTTCAGTGTATTTACCACGTGACATAATTATAGTATTGATTGCCAAAGGACAAAGGACAGCCTGCACAAGATTTAATCAAAAATATTATAAAAACATTTAGGCACCTATTAGACTGGGATCCCATGCCCCTTGAAATGTCCTTTCAGAGGGGAAATTTTAATTACAGCTTTGCTAAAACGGCGTAACTCTGGTGGCCCTGAGATCTTGGGCTAAATATGTTTTTTTTATAAAATCAATTTGAGAAACATTAAGTTGTAATTTAAGTGTTTTTATGATTATGTATGTTCAGTAGCATTCTTGATGAAATATGTTAAAAAAATATTTGTCTCTTTTTTAAATTTAGGCGTTTAAAGTAAAATCAGGTAGGTTGCAGTAAATGCTCTTCTACTTACATACATATATGAGTAACCACAACGAACATTTGAAATATATAAAAGCAACATTAATGTATAAAAAAAATCTAATTAAATCAGCTTAACCCGAACCCGAACATAGGTGGGTAGGCAGAGGAAATCTAGTATTAACTCACTCCGTTCTTTATTTTCCGCCCTATTTTGGAAGCATTGTGTGTTGAGTGCGCTTTACCACGACGCCAGAGCGAACACTCACACTTTGTGCCCCTGCGCCACGATTGGCCTTGTTAAGGTATCGGAAAATATAAAATAGAACTATTGCAAGAGTATAGTGGAGAAAAGAAATCATGATTTACCTCTACAATAGACTTCGGTATCCACGCACAACATATGAAGATCCTCTCTTTCAACGTTAATTTCCAACAAACTAGAGCCGCAACTATCAGTCTTACAGAGACGCATACAAGTAAGATCCCCAATCCAATTAACATAGTTTCCGATATCGAACTGTGCACCTGCAATTTATTTATTAGTTCAATATTATTATGGACTTCAGTTAACTTTAGAATTAGATGAACACTCGGCACCAATTTATAGAGAAGTGTTAAATAAATTATTCGTTTACAACCACTGATCGTGTAAGGAAAGTAAGGTAAGAAGATATTAACTATACAAAGATATGATAGAAATAGTACTGAAACATATAAATATATACATAGATGTATGTAAAAAACATACTAACAACAAAAAACGTTCCAGTATAGGCAAAGAGAACCGGCTCACATGTTGACCACAGGACTCGGTAGACAGTGGCGGCCGGATTTTGGTTTAATTTCCATCCCTTTTTAGCCCAGTACGATGCCGCTGTGGCATTACACGCGAGTACTGCTACACCACCTTTAATACACAAACAAACATACAATATAATCTTCCTTATAATATACATGTAAAAGACAGTAGGTAATAATGGAAATAATGTAAATATTTTTTAACAAAGCATTTTATAATGCATTACATTGATGAAATGACTTCTTGTAATAAATATTATAAGAAGATGGTGTAATTTTATAAATTTAGTTATTTCGAACCTGCTCCACCCCATCCAATAGAAGAAGTGCAAATGAATACAAAAAGCCCTCCAAATAGTACAAAGAGCACTCGTAATTCAGTAACAAAAATGTCTTTTGAATTGGGTACATATTTTGCTAGACTTCCCCAGGCGACTCCAATCACCACTCCCAAAGGTAAAGCTAAAATTGCCTAAAATATTTCAATTTATTTATGTTATAATATCTTTTTGGATTTTTTTAATAAAAACATATATATTTTAACCATTTATTTTACGTCAACAAAATAAACTTAATTAGTAGTCAATCTTGAAAGTTGAAATTATTGTAACTTAAGGCTTTTATATTAATAAGTAAATACGTACTTTTATATAATGATAAGTGTCATCAAATTCATAAAATATAAAGCTAAAAAGTACTCCAAAGATGCCGACACTGAGAGCGGTGTCCAATCCTCCTGAGGTACATACTAGTTGTGTCCAGTTTATCTTTCCATTTGCTTTCTTCCCATGTTTTATAACTGAAGGCATTATTACAGGACACGACACGGATGCATAGAAAGAGCCTAAAAGGAAACCTATAAAATATGATTTTCAATTATTAATGAGAAATGAGCGATTTTCTCAATCTAAAAGCAAAAACATTTAATAAAAATAAAAAAAGTTAAGGTATGCTGTAATAGATTAAATATTCCAGATCTTTAAGTTTTACATTTTTACATTTAAAAATAAAATTTCTTTTTATACACATCATCATCATCAATATCAACATTTTTGTTAAGGTAGCATTTTATTATTTCTTACATTTAAAATTGGCTGCACTATTACTATTTCTCATTAGATGTTTTAAATCTTGAAATTCTTTTATGTCGTTGGAAAACATTTATCACACTCAAAAAGCTTTATTTAAATCCGTTCAGTAGTTTCGAAGATATCCGTATACAAAAAGCTAATCAGATAGACGAAAATTTAAAATATCATGTTCTATTATTATTTTCTCATCATCCTAATTTTTTTGAATAAACAAAAGAAAATCCGGTCCTTCGTTATCTGAGAAACGGACAAAAATTCTTTTCGTAGCTTGCATTTTTACATTTCATTTTTATAAAACAAAAGAAAAGTGAATAGTAAGTATAAGAGGATCGAAAAAAATATAACAAAATCAGTATAAAATAAAGATATCATAAAAATTAAATTTTCTGAAGTTAATTAGGAGACTTTTTGACATTATTTAAGCAGCAGTTTCGTGTATGCTGTAAAATTGTTGGAACACATCAGTGAATTCATAGCTTCAACACTGTGGTACTTTATAACGTCATGTATTGAAAATTCATTCAAATCTTTTGCAATGGCAGTTCTATAGCGAAATTTATTGAATTGGCTCCACCTCGAGCGTATATTGCGCGCCATTGTGTCGAACAACGTGACAAATTTTATTTTATCAGGAGATGTGCACCACAGTTTAAAAATATCAATTTTAAAAGCACGCAAAAAAAAAATAAACAAATGGAAAACATTATTTCAGGTTAGGCATAAGTATTAATAAACACATATCATTATCGTTTATATTATTTTATATCAAGTACAACAGAAACTGATCACCGAGCAATGATAAAAATATATTTTTATTACTTAATAAAGATGTAGTATCTAATTGGTTAGTCTTAGCGCAAATTTTAGTTCAGTGATCGGAAAAATATAAAGTTTTAATTTCGATTGATTAAAAAAAGAAATGAATCCATTGCACAGTCGATAAATAGCTATTGCCTTTATAAGATTATGATAAATATTGTGATTAAAAGTACTTACTCCAAATCGAAGGAAAAGCAAGTTTATTTTATATCAAGTAAAACAGAAATTGATCACCGCGTAATGTTAAAAACCGCGCAATTTTAATGACTTAATAAAGATAGAGTATCTAATTAGTTAATCTTAGCGGAAATTTCATTTCAATGAATGGAAAAAATATAAAGTATTAATTTAGACTGCTTTAAAAAAAGAAATGATTAAATTGCACAGTGATTAAGTAGTGAATAGCTAGTGCCGTCATAAATTCTTAGTATTTATACTAGAAAAAAAAAAAGATAAATTATACAAGATATATTTAAATTAAATATAAATTAAATATACTTACCCCAAATCCAAGGAAAGCCAAGAAAGAAGTGCGTGCATATTGCTACAGTCACCACTTCCGCGCTCCATGGCAGTGCTCCTAAAGTTAGTACTTGCTTCCAATTTTGTTTCATAAAGCGAACATCCCAAGATAAAGAGCCTTTTCCTAAAATAATAACCGGATATATTTTCCTAAAAAAATATAGTTCCATTAACATTACTGATTCCATATTTCATAAAATCTAAAGAATTCAATAAATTTATATTTATTGAGACAGGTAAGGTAAACGCGACAGGTTGTGAGTTCGATTCTCATCATCCGGGAGAGAGAGAAGAATAATCAACACAACAATTTTTATTAACGTAGCATTTTATTATTTGTTACAGTCAGTTTATTCGAGTTATTATAATTCCTAATTGCCTATTATTACATAAAAAAGTTCCCAAAAATTAAATTTTTCTTAGTGTGGTACAGTTTGTATAAGTAATAAAAAAAGCATTTCGTTCATGCGATCTGGAAGTCGTAGGTTACTAAAAAAAAATATTTTGTCGGTAATTTGTTATACGTAAAATTATAATGAAAAGGCAAAAAGCCTAAATTTTATTCTTTAAATATTAAGCTACCTTAGGAATCCATCGATATCTGGATATGCTCGCATATCCACAAAACCAAAATGTCGAGCGAGGATGCCTGTGAGTAAAGCTGCAAGCAGCGGGGGAAGAGTGGTCAATTCTTGTAGTATTTGACCGCTTGCCCATGCAATGACACTGATGATTGCCAGACGAAACCACTGACCATTCCATCCCCAATTTTCACCCCATGCAAACCACAGATATCCCCATGTTAGTGTCCCTATGAATAAATAATACTAAATTCTAACAAAATTAACAAATTAATCATATTGTTATAGTGTCTAGTGACGTTTTCCATTAAATTATTTGAATGTTTTATAGGTTTGGAACTAATATGTAATTGTAATTTATTTAAATGTCCTACCAACAAAAATGTTAAATGCTATATTACTTCTCAAGTGACTTCTGCAAATTAAAAATTATTCTGGGAAGCTACTAATAATGTTGAGTTCTCGTTTTGAACGCCGCCAATAACAAGTTAGTTAACGTATTAATTGGTTAAAGTTTTTTGTCACAGTTGAACTGATTTCATCTACAAATTATTATTTTCATAAATATTCTATTTAGGTAACCATTCACTGAAATAAAAAAAATTAGAAAAGATTCTGTCTATAAAATGTATAGACATTTCATTACTTAAAATTTTAAATAATTCTTAATGAATGAATGAATAAGATAAATAGATAATTGAAATAAAAAATGATTGTGCATATGTTTTGAAAATGCACAAAGATAAGAAATTGCATTATTTTTAACTAGTTTTCACATATTGATCACTCGATCAAATGGAAATAGCTATGAGTTATGTATAACACGTGACACATTTTAAGTTTCCGGGGTAACTTTGACTACATTAAAACGATTAAGGTTATAGATATTTCAAAGTTTGCTGATAAAATAGAGATAATTTTACGTATAAAGATTCACTTACCTAGTATAACTAAAGTAACATAATGGATAATTGTTGGGGCTATACTAGAACACCACGATGGCCCTGAAGCTCCATCTTCCTTCGAAAGCTTATCTACACTTACAATGGGAGTTGCACTGATCGATCTACAACATTACCAAAAATATCTATTACAATACACCATTTTTTTACAAATATTAATTTTATAGCACATATCTTCTCACATACTGGTCATGCATCTTTCTAATTTGTGCAAAAGACATGCTTCCGTCTAGCAAACTGTCGACTTCGTTCATGAGTTCCGTTTAGTTTGCTCAATTAATATAAAATAAACCCAACTAATTACCGCGCTTATAAAGATATGCGGAACGTTGTGATTGTAATTTCATTGTTTAAACAGAGAGGTTTACTTACCTCTTGTCTTCTTCCTGATGCACGAGATATACACCTTTCTCGATAATTGTAAAATTATGTTGATCTGAAAAAAAACTGACTGTTTATATAAAACGTTACTATAAATAAATATCAGTGCATTTCTAGATGTGCGCTTTAATTGGTATTAATTTAGAGGGCATTCATGGTCATGACGCAACTTCATCAGCAATCGGTCCGTTATGCAGTCGATCTTTACCTATGAAAGATGAGTTATTAGAGAATTATACTGATTATTGGAGATTTTACAATTATCTTATTAGAGCTAAAGCTAAAGAACAATCGATTGTTATGGTAGATTTAAATATAAATCAAGATAATATTAGTTTTACTTGAGATATCTCTCCTCCTCCCTTTGATTCAGACAAATATTTTAATTAATATAAATTTTGTAACTTTTTAAGAATTACAATTATTTACGTATATTTTATTTATTTTTAGTTGTCTCTTAGAGCTGCATGGTATATCTTCCTACATGACTCAATCGATTTTTATATGTTGCAAATAACACTGATTAGACTATAACATTTTTGCAAATACGCCGTACCTTATTTTTTTGTATTTAATCGTCCTACATTAGAAATTTCTGACTCTCTAAAAATAGAGAGTAAGAGTAAACCTGATTTACTCTCACTCTCTATTTTTAGAGAGTCAGAAAGATTTTTAGAGAGTGAGAGTAAACTTCATTAATATCTTTTTCCTCATACATCAAAAGATGTATGAGAAAAAAGATACTAATCAAGATGTGTAACTTTTGCTAAGGCAATACATAGATTCACATTTCTTATATTTTTTGCCCTTTTCTTATAAATCTACATTAGTTGTTCCTGGTCTTTCATATGTAAATAAATAAAATTAAACTTTTGTAAATGTTTACCTAATATATTATAGTACAGGACACACTTATAGCATTACTTTGTCGTCGATCAAGTCTGTCTGTTTGTCCGTCAAGACTATTTTCCTCAACATTATGGGGAAGTAGCAACCTAAAATTAAAATCAAATATCCAAATCTACAGTCACTTGGAGCTCACAAATATTAAGCTTATAAGTCAATGCAATTAAAAGATATGAGTGCTGGCTTCTCATTTACAACGGTTATAAAATTTGGCAAGAGGTAAGAATAAAGGGAAAATATTGTAATATGTAAATTGGTAAGTATATCACAGAATTAATATTTGTTCGCCTATACTCATTAAAATTTGTTCCGATACTTCAGGGGCGGGTTTGACTCGCACTTGGCTAATGTTTTAATATAAATTCTATTAAAAAATACGTTTCATTAATAATAAATTAAACAAAAGAAACAAAAATATTTCGCTTTAATTAATGCTTAAAATATAAAAGGAGTCCAACTAAAAAAAATGTTTGAATTGTAAGTGCAGTTAAATAATAATCAAAATTCCAATTTTTGAATAAACTGCTTCTTGGCATATAATATAAAATAATTAAATTAAATTAAATTAGCTTCACGCTATATCCCGCACGCAGCAGGGTAGGCAGAGGGAAC
>DVQM01000267.1:0-20052 GCA_018231645.1 Heliconius ricini | reverse complement strand
TAAAACCGACTGGTTGTGGGTTCGATCCCCACTCGAGGAGATGAAATATTTACTGTTCTGTCACTCAACACGCAATGACTCCAAAATTCGGCAAAAAGTGAGGAACAGAGTGTCTCAACACTACGTTCCCTCTGCCTACCCTGCTGCGTGCAGATACAGCGTGAAGATGATTATTTTAATAAACAGTTTAAGCAATTGACCTAATTGCAATATATTCATTCATCTAACGCATTTACTTCAACTTAATCATAAATTGCTAGTTTCTCTGTTGTACTCTTCTGGCATTACATGCCCAAATATAGACCTCTGTTTTTTACCTCACATTGTGTCCCATACAAAGCAGGGTAGGCAGAGAGAGCCTGGGAACCTAGTGGTAAGACACTCCGTTCCCATTTAAGACACTTCTGTTCCCCACTTTTTGCCGTATACTTAACGCATTTTATTTTTAGGGCGGAAGTCAACACCACACTGAATAGAACCCACAACGGTCTCATTTACAGTCTCACGTTATCTCTATCCCTGCGCCAGCAGGACGCCCAGGATGTTTAATCATATCATAAATTCCAAAGTACAATCATCAAGACACGATTGCATCATGATGGCGTCATTAATTTCTTGTTGTTTTTTATAAAATAAAAATGGACGTTATTATAAAGTCGTGGCGCAAGGGAACAACTGTAAATGCGATTGGTTGTGGATTCGATCCCAACTCGACAAAGTAAAATATTTCTTAAAAATTTCATTTCTTCGCTCTGGCACCAAATTGAGAGCCCGGCGTTGAGACTCAAACAGTGGATGCCTCAAAAAATTCGATGGAAAGTACGGAACGGAATGTTTTAACGTTCGGTTCCTACTGCCTACCCTGCTGTGTGCGGGATACAACGTGAAATTGAAAAAAAAATGTATATTTAGCTTACTATCTCGCGCTATTTCAGCATAGATCATCCGGACGTGTCTCTTGGATCGGTGCACGAATATGGACTTTGTATAGCAGAAGACGATGGAGAAGTTGACTGGGCGTTCCCGTGTCTCGACAATAACGAACCTTGCTCCAAGTTTGGCTTCACATGCCTCGGCTTAATAGATTTGAAGAAGAAAGATAATATTATAGTCTCCACTCCGATACCCGACTTCGAAATGAGTACAGCATTCCAATGTTTCCCCAAAGCGTCGGTGTCGGGCCAGAGCCATGTCAACACGTCGAGACAGCACACGGGGAATAGTGACACGTCGGAAATTATTAGAGCAATGAATACCGTCAATGAGGGTGAGGTTTTGAATGAAATTATTATTTGGATTATTCTCATATATTTAATTGTATAAATTTCTGGAAATTCGACGTTTCGAACACTTGGCAGTGATATAAGCATCATCGGCTACTGCTTTAAAGTGTCAGCAGATATAAAACGTGTAATCGTGAAAATTAAAAATCTTAATTAAATAGGAATCGTATTAAAATTTTAATAATAAAATATTTTTCTTTCGTAAGTGTAAAAAAACACTTTAAAAATGCAAAAAAATCTCACAAAGATCACATATACGAAGGTAAAGGCTGCTTATTTTTGCGTATAGCGTTACGCGTTAGCGCGTTGCGTTGGTTAAGAGATTTGTGCTCAATTCGAAACCCGTAACTAAGAAACTGAAAACTGAACTTATTACTGCTACTTCTGTGAGTTCTGGTTTAAGTCTTATGTAATTATGCCCCCATTTCGGTATTGGAACTCCACATGATAAAATGTTGTCTAGTCCTAGTTTATCTAACATATTCTTCGAATCTAGTGTCAAAACTAATTCTAGTCATTGGGTGTTGAATGGTGGCTAGATTTCCAGCATCCGCGGTAATATTGCGCAAAAGGAAATAAAATAGCCAACTAAACTAAACTTTCTTTCACACAGGCAACAAGAACTTTGGTCTCCAATCGAGTGCAGTGACGGACGCGTCTCAAGAGAAATTGTACAGAGTGCAATTGTTGCACAAAATGCGTGCGAACACGCCGGTGCAGCTGTGCGTGACGCTAGACACTATAGAGGTAGTGCCGCTAGTGACCAATAAACATGCTTTTTGGGTGAGTTTTACATGTTTTTATTATCTATCAAGGCCGTCGTGGTTCAGTGGATCGAGTGACGGTTGTTGGTTCGATTTCCACTTTGGAATATCTGTGGTAACAAGGCAAAGCGCGACGTTGAGTTCCGCTACACAATAAGCAATGCCTCTATGGGGGAATGGATCGTCTTAACACTAGGTTCCCCCTGCCTACCTGCTGTGTGCGGGATACAGCGTGAAGCCGATAAAAAACGAAGAGAAGCATTAATCAACTTGTATTTTATAATTTTACTTTAATATCTGTATTGTCTCTCGCAGGCGCGTCCGAAATACTTCTTGCACAGTATAAACTCAGTGGCGTGGTGTCAGATATTGGAGGCGAAAAGCAACAAGACCACCTTCAGAATAGTCTACTCGCCCAACCACGATGGTACATTTAGTGATAGAAATGCTTCAGGTAACTTGCATTAAATATATATTTTTTTAATATTATTTTAGCTTTCCATCTAAGCTGTTAAATACCGAGAATATAATATTTAATATATTAAAAATAGAAGGCTGAGAGCTATTAGAGATTGTTCTTGTGTAAATAATAATAAAAATATATACATATATCTAATAATATACGTACAATATCTTTCAGCAAACGTCAATTTATACTACCCAAACCTAGTGTATAAGAAACACGATTTTGAAACTGAGCACGACACGGCTAGGAAAATAGTAGAGAAAGTGAACACAATATTAGATCTACGAAACAGTCCGTGTCGTCGAGAATACAAGACTGCTAAAGAGAAAAAACTTCAAACGCGAAGAAGTTTCCATACGAAACACTTAAGTTGAGTAGCAACGCCCTATTTGTGTAAAGTAAGCTGAAAGTTCCTGAACATTCTATTTTTTTTTTGACTGATATAATATGAGGTACATATAAAGTTGAGTTCCGGTGAGTTCAGTGTTTCATAAGTACAGTTTCAAATCTCACACTGTAGGTTGATTGGTTTTTGTGTGTGTGTGATACTTTTTTGGAAGAAAGTGCTTTCATTTTGTACAATTATATATAGATATTGAGTTTTTCGTTACTTCATATTAAAATATAAATTTATGCCTTTTTTTATTATAAAGCAAAAATTTTATGTAATAAGTTTGCAAAAATTTCGTAATAGGTTTGCAAATATATTTCAATTCAGTTTTGACAAGAAAGTATCACATATTTATTGATATTGGAATTTGTCCACTGCCACAGCAATATATGACTGAATTATTTTACTATGGAAGTTTCTCTTCATTCTTTAGTATCAAATTTTAAAAAAATGCCTGTGAAACAATGGCTGTGGATGAACTCCCTTAAATAAAAAAGTGTTGAAAAGGTGATTTAATCCTAAATTATACAATTATAACAATTGATCAGTATCACTCAAGCAAACTAGTCAAGAAAATATAATTAAGTGAATATACTTAAAGTATCTCCAACTAAACCGTACCTCTTCTTAGCTATGTTATAGTATTGTATAGTAATCATTGCTGCCAGAAAGAAATTAGTAACTGCCATAAATTTGTGTGCGTTCTGACTATAACATATAAGTTAAAACAATTAATTATTATTTATAAATATATTTTATATAAATCATGAATTTTGTTTCACTATGCAAATTATAAAAATGTCAAAATTATCTTTTATTTTTTTTGTTTTTGAATTGTATTTTTTTAAATTTAATTGTACTATGGAATAGTAGACGCACACAATTGAGTCCAAGTATAAGGAATGGTCCATATTGGTGCCTCAATCTAGATAAACAGTGCATTTTAGTGTGGAAGGAGCCTTATCTATGTAAAAACAAATATGAAAAATAATGAAATTAACGTAATTGTTTTACTACAAGCTTAATGGAGACCACCAGCATTGTGTTCATACCGAAATGTGATATTTAACAAGAATTGTTTATTGCAATGTACTACAAATGTATAGAAAAACTGTTTACTCTATGATCTAAATGATGAAGATATTTTTGTTTTTGTACAACTCTTGTCTTCTGGAAGCTTGTAGTGAAATAATTTTTACACAAATGTTAGAATATAATAATAACTTTTATAATTTTGTAATAATTGATGTGTAATGCAAATGTAACGTGTGGGTTATGTTGTTGCCCAAGTGGTTGTAACTTATTTATTTTTAATTTTTTTTTTTGAACATAGTTCAAAATGCTTATTAGCTATTTAAGATCCATTGAAGCTTATAATTTTTTTTCTTTTACAGGTAAAAATTATTTGACATATAATTGTGTTGTCAATGTATTTGAATTTTGTAATTCAATGATTTTAATGTGAATGAAATTATATTGTGTATAATGAATTCCAAAATTTGTTATTATAATAATTATATCTATAATACATGTATATGAAATTTAATTTTTTAAAGGATTTTAACAGAATACCTAATAATAGGCAAAGACATCTATTGATATTTTTTTCCTAGTGTCTGGTGGTGTCCATATTTTAACCAAATATAAAATATTATTTTGCCATTGTATGTTAATTTAAAATGTATGAATCTTATGTATTTAAATGAGATATTGAATAAAATTGTTATGAATGATTGATTACCTATAACTTATTTAAATAAATAAAATCCCTCTTTTACAAAGCTAGACAGGGAGAATGAAGCACTATATGCTCTGCATATATTTTTCGCCTTGCTCTCCATCTTGCCTTTTTTATACACACACGCCTAGGGGATTACCTTGCTCCATTATAATCAATACATCTCAATGATCTACCACAGTCTTCTATTTATCTTAAGACTCATTCTTGCATTATATATTTTTTTATGTTTTTACTATCTTCAGCTTCATACTACCCTCTATATAGCATAGTTGGCTTAGAGGAGACTTAGTATGTGGCAGAACCAAATGCCATGCTGTCTTATTACCGAAAAAAATTAAATGTTGTAAAAATATTTCATTCCCCTGAGTGTAAATAGTATCCATAAACATGAGTGTCGGCAAGGGGAGAGCCGAGTAGTCGGTGCTAACCCCCAGAAGTTCATAAAAATTATTGACATGAAAAATTTAAAAAAAAACCTTTACAGAAGCATATCTGTTCAAAGCTAAAGTACAGGTCCCCCAGAAAATATCTCTAGATAAATTAGTGCCCATAGCTATTGCCATTACAGTCATGACATTATTTGTGTGTCATGACATTATTTTCCATATCCTCTGTCAATAACATTATTTTCCAATATTTACGTGTTCAGGTAGATAATTAAAACTTCAGCAATGTTAATTTAATTTCTATATTTACACAAATAGAAAATACTATGTACAAAACCTGTACACTGTTAAATTATTTACATACATTTATTTCATATATATAATGTGATTCTGAAGTACTGTGTCTTGTTATATACAAACAAGATTTAAATTATTTATAAATTAATAAAATATTCTATAAAATAAAGAATCCTATGAAAGAGTTTTGTAATTGGATTAGAATATTTTTTGTGGAAATATGTAGTAGTAATTTTTATCTTCTAGTAAAAATCCTTACCTTAATAAAATTTAGTTTTACCTAGAGTTTATAAAGCCATTTTATATAATTAGTTCTACTCTCCATAATCTTTAAAATAATATTATATTAGTGACATATTTGTGCTACATTTTAATCATAAATTTGCAAGATTAATTCATTTAATGGCACTCAAATTAATATATTATTTACAGAAATATTATTTAAAATGTACAATTCAACATATAATTGTTAAAATTTAATTAATCTATTGTACTATTTTCTAGTAGATAATCTGTGACTTCTTTTACCTTTTGTTCACAGTGGCTTAATAATACATTGTCAAGTTTTATTGCCCTTCTATATAACTCTTGAGTCTCCTTTACACTGTTATGTAAAATTTGCTGGCTATCAACAAGCTTTGAAATGTTTACCTTTGCTTTTAAAAATTCAATATCTTCATTTGATAGTGATGAGTATGACAATCTTGATCTGCTTGGTGCCTTTGTAGCCATTTGATATTGCCTACAGAAAATTCATAATGGTATAGGTTTTATATAAAGTAAACCTTATGTTAGTATAAAATATTTATAATATACTTACTGTCTCAGATCATGGTATTTGTTTCGCCTGTTTTTAACTTCATTTTTCCATTGCTCTTTTTCAGATAAAAGTTTGTCATGATACCTAAAATTATAAATATATCAATTACAATGTATATTTATTTACTCCTTAACATAATAATTAGCAAATAACAAGCTTAATATACTTTAAAAGTTCTTCGTTGCACTTATCATCGACGTCGCCTATTTTCTTGCAAGCACTGGAATCAGTGTTCTCAGTAAAAGGATGGGGTACTAAAACCAAAACAAAAATATTTTACATTTAACTACGATTATAATTTTTAGTTAAAACCAATTTTGTACGTATTAAAACCAATTTAATAAAATTACATTTAAATAGAATAAAATACCTAAAGAATCTCGTCTTTCGAAAAATGTGGAACGCCTTCGTCTTGGTGGTGATCTAAACGACTGTTGTGCATCATTTACCGTGGAAGTATTTTCCATTTTAATGTTTTAACAATCACTTTTGGTCACTATAATAAAATTAATTAAAACTGCATGCATAAGTTTCCAGCTATTTTAAATTACAAAAACAAACTGACGTTGTTAAACGGACGCTATGTTTGACGTTAGGTAGTCATAGATAAAACAGTACTTATTGAAAAAAAAACATCGGATACGCGTACCAATTTACCTTTTGTAAAACTATTTGAAATATATTTCCTTATACCAGGGGCTCCCGACCAATATAATTCTTGGTAGCAAGGACGACTATGCGTGTAGGTATAATAAAAATTTACTGTGATAATTAAACAGAAACTTCGCCTCACCATCCCCAGTCATAAAATTAAAACCATTCGCGGACCATATTTAACCTTCTGCGGACCACTGGTTGGTAGCCACTGCCTTAAACAAACACTAATTAAATATTTATCAATAGCATAGTGAAATTAGTGAATTATAAGGTACTAATATAGGTTATATTTTAGATATTTCATCTGATTACATAATATTTTTTCTACATGGAATAAGTTCGTATGTTTTCACGCCAATTTCTACACACATAGGACATAGACATAGGATAAATGATCATCCCTTTGGCTATAATATAAAAATAAGTTAAAACGTGGTTAGAGTTATACTTACCGTTCGTGGCGCAGGGGCATAATATAAACGCGACAGGTAATATGCTAAATCTCCATTCAAGAAAATAGGATATTTAATATTTTCATTCCTTCGTTCTATTGTCGAGGCTAAGCGCGGCGTTGAGTTCCGCCACTCAATACGCAATGCCTGCAGAATTCAGCAGAAAGTGCGGAGCGGAGTGTCTTATACTACTAGGTTTTTTCTACCTACCCAGATACCTACGGGATACATGAAAGTGAAGCTAAAAAAAAGTTAAAGTGAGTGAAGCCGTGTTTGAGTCTCTAGTAGAATTATAAAAGCACGAACACTTTTATGATTTCGCAGGCAAAGCCGCGAGCGGGTCGCCAAAACGGTATAAAAATATATTCCAGTGATGATGCTGATATTTCACTAACTTCAGAAAATCATTTACTGAGATATGACAACGACATATAAAAAGGTGGTGTTGGCGGAAAACACAAAGGGGACAATGACGGTGACAACGTACATAATCAAACGAATTTGGAATAAAATAAGGAAATCTGACTACTTTAATGAAGGATCCACGAATCTATAACTAGTATTAGACATTAGAGATTGATTCACACTTGGGTATTGGAATATTTTTTATACTATTTATTTTTATTTTCTTGGTAATTTAAAATGACGAGTGGGTGTGGTGTGCAATGCAATAGATCATTGCTACTCAAAACTAGTAATTCCTCATTATTTCTATATAGCATATTCATCTCTTTATTATATAATCAATTTAAACAAAAATTCAAAATATACTTGCTAAACACAGCGACAATTTTTGTGTATCCTTTTGTGACCCTATTTTTGTTTACCTGGTTTGTTTGTATAACTTTTTTTGCAAGCATTGTTCTATACCCAAGAAAGGGGGAAACAAGATTTACGAATGTTAAGAAATGTACCTGCAAAGTTTCATAATAGTCAGCCTGGTGTAATTTAAACTACGTTTTGTTTAAGTAAGTAAAGGAAGTTATTTCATTTAGTATAATTTAATATGTTATAAACTTATAATCTAGCTTAATGCAATATGAAAAATTCTTCGTGAAAAGGGATTTTTCATACAGTTTGACATTCTTTGACGTTTCTTTGCATCGAGTGTAAAATACCAACAGTGATCACTATTTCATCGGTAAATATAAGTACATCTATCTACCGCATTGAGTTTAAATCGTGTTTTTTTTTTGCTTTTGATAAAATTTTTCATTGTTAAAATGTTTTGTTCTCATAAGAGAACCTAAATATCGATGGGTAAGGAAAAACTATGTTTTAGATAGTATAGTATAGGTTTTCTTTACTTATACATAATACGTTAGTGTTTGTAATTTGTCGGTGGTGTTTTCCAACAGAATATAGTGATGGAGTTCAATGGATGTCATATAAATGAGGTTTCGGACCCGGTAGACATTGAGATTTTTTCTGATCGATCCCAGACCCCTAGCCCTACACCTGTACTATCAACAAATGTGTGTTGCGACTTAGAAGACATATTGAGCGACGTACGTAGAACAGCAAATATTTCTCACACAGCTTTTAATGTCTCTATAGACATTAAAAAGACCTTGAGTTTGCTTTTTACTTCAGAATCAATGCAGATTTTTTAAGTGCATGGTATTTTTCTATAAATTTCATTATATATCATCACTTCTGTAATAATTCAATTATATTATATAAAATATTATATTTTTGTTAAATAATGAAACCTTTTATTACTAATATCAATGAAGCTACATTATTTTGTAACATTTGTATAGCAATCACTTTATCACTGATCATGTTGTCATAAAATTTTAATAAAAGAGTGATGTGTAATAGCACTGTAATAATGTGCCAATTAATGTTTTCCAGGCTATTGCAGAAACTCTTCAAAATTCACTAAAAATAAGTCGCAGCCAGCTTATTAACCAAGAGCTTACCATACACCCTGAGGCTAATATTGAATCCAATATCCCTGAAGGCCTAGATCTATATAAAGTTATATTTGAAGTTGAAAGTGATACAGATTTACGAGTAGGTGAAATGGAGGGTACTAGTCAAAATAACACAGCTAAAAATGAGGTCAGTAATTTTCATTTAATTCATAATTGCAGTATAGCATTTTTTATATGAACAATCACTGTTTTGTTGGTTAACTGAATATTTACCTCAGGTCAGAAATATTTTGCCCCCTCAATATTCAATGTTTTATTCCTGTACATATGGAAATGGATAGTTTTTTATACATCAATATGTTATCTCTTAAATCACTATGCTACATGTTTAATTGATATTTTTCATCCATGATTTCATTGTAAATAAATATGTATAATATTATATATGAAAATATTTGGGATACATACAGTTATATTATATCAAAACCAAATATTTACTTATTATAGAAAGGACATGGGTGATAACCAATGTCCTCTAATCAATTGAAATAATCAATATAAAATCAAGTATAGAAATATGCAATAATATTGGTTCTACATATTCCAAGTATATTTTTTTTATATTGATAATTTGAACTTTGTCTTTACCTAATTTTGTCCTTGATTCATAAACATTAATTAAAAATAGACAATGAACTATTTTGAAACAAAATTTGGGCTAACAAGTGAGCAATTGCTATTGATTACCTAATTTATTCACAAAAAACATTCTATTGTATTGTATAGTGTGATGTTATGAGAACACAATATTTGAAATATTTTTAATATTTCTGTAGTGTTTAGAAACATATAAAAACTATGTAGCCATCCAAGAGCTCAAGCAAAAGTTTTAAGTTTTTACACAACATTTATTTTATATTTCTCTCTCTCTCTAAGGAAAATATTAGGGTTATCTGCTACTGAAATGTTATTCCTACAACTGATTGTTTGGCTGTCAATAGTACCTTTACATGGTGTATTGCCAGGTGATATAAAAGTAATATTATATTCACATAGTACTAATTATAAAATATCTTGACATTTAAATTTATTTGTAGCTATAAAAAAATAACTATAAAAAAAGAATACATTGCATTAAAAGCGCACATGCTATTGTGAGCTGAACACAATGCTTGGTGGTTCAATTTTCACTTGTAGGAAATGTTACTCCATTTTTCTAAGCGGGTTAGTTAAAGCTGCAGTATAAGTAGTTAATATTCACCACCTGTCCTGTATATCTTTAAAATTGGCAGACAATGAAGGATAAATAGATTTATAGTTTTAATAATCAGCTTTGTAGTGTAAAATATTTATAAATAGTAATTCATGCTCTCAAATGGGGATCAAATCCACAAGCGTTATGTTATTCCCAGCGTATTTATTCCCAGATTCTATCTAACACAGAGAAGGCAAATACTTTCTAGAAAATATATAAAAAATGAACATAGTGAGATTTGAACTGAGCTTCTTTAAGGTCAAGGACCAAGGAAGGACATATCGCACCTTTAGAATTACAGTGACCTGATCAAAAAAAAACATGGCTGACTTTTTGTCAGAAATTGACCTTGTTCCCACTTATGTGAAGTGAGCCAAGTGTCTTAATTCTAAGTTCTCTCTGCCTTTCCTGCTGTGTACAGCGTCGTTTTAGGTCAATTTCTGACCAAAAACTCAAAATCATAGTTTTTTGATCATGTCACTATAATTCTAAAGGTTCAATATGCTATCTAATGTCGTAATGTCGAACTATCAACCAAGTTAAATGCCGAAAGTCGTGCAATGAAGAGTGTGTCGCTAAAACGTATGTTGTCACCATTTGTGTTTATTTGACCGTAAACTGAATAACTGGGACGCCAATTCTCGCGGTAAATTGGCTAATTCGTGACATTATTGGATGAGAGGATGTTTGCTTTGACTTGTTTGTTAGAGATCACATATATAAATAGACGTGAATAGTTAAGAACTATGTTTTCTTACATTATAATTAAAATGTGTTCATAAAAAAGTTAGTTTGTATTAAAAAATAAAATATATTTTTGATTTACTGCATAGTTCAAGCCAAAAGAGTAGATTTAATTTTCAGTCAACCGGTAACAAGTACGTATCATAAGTCTGCAGGTATAAAGGGAAAAACAAACAGAATATGTGTAAACAAAAAACATACATTACATAAACACATATTTAGGTCAGACAAATAAATAACAAAATTATTAAAGTGCTTATTTAGAGAACGTATAAAAATTTGAACGTAGCGGGTCTCGAACTCGAACTTGATGGCTCAAAGTTTATGTAAATAGTACTTTTTTAGCTTCATCCCGCATCCGGCACAAAAAGGGTCGAAGGAGGGTTACTGGCAACCTAGTGTTAAAGACACTCCGTTTCCATAAAGACACTTCTATTCCGCGCTTGCCACTGAATTTTGCAAGTACTGGGGTTGAGTAGAACTCAATGCCGTCCTTTGCCTCGTTATAACAGAGATAGAAAATGAATATGTTAAGTAATTTATTTCCTCGAGTGGGAAACGAACATACAACTTGTGACGTTTATTGAAGAACGCGTGTGTCCCTGATTGGCTTAAAAAATTCTATATTTTATTATAATATAATATCATTAGTAAAATAATGGAGATTGTTACGAGCGTAAACTAATTTATTTTTAATTTGCAAATAGCACCACAACTAAATTGACCTTGATGTATTAATATGTGAATTTTACGCTACATACTTATACTGATAAGAACATTTTAAATATTAAATCATTATCGACATTGGATATTTATATCAAATAAGGTATACAAAAGGTTGCTTGTACCATGGCATAACCCATACCATGAATTGTGCTTAAAAAAAATAAAAAAATATAAAACCAATTTCACGCTATATCCCGCAAACAGCAAATCAAATTTTCTTTTAATTAATACATTTACTTATTGGTTTCATCGTTTAAGAGATATGGGATAAATTCGGTGAAAATATCTTTTGGGTCGAAATAAGAGGCTGCTTCTTTTTGAAGTCAGTTGAAAATAGCATATAATATTAATCGTATCGATGATATGATTTTTTATTTGCTGCAACGGAACCCTCCATAAGTGAATTCGACTCGCTCGTAGCCTATTTTTTTTAGAAAACGATCAATTCAAAATAAAATACAAACTGCGTATGTTACGCATAGTGCAATAAAGGAATTTTATAATGACCTATCAAGTCTAGTCATCTTAAGGTCGTATGACTGAGCTCGCTAAATTGTACATACTTTTAAATTTTAAAGTTGGTTAAAATTTAATTATAGCATATTTGAGGCGAGTCGCGGTGCAGAGGCACAAAGTGTGACTGTAAAATCGACTGGTTGTGGGGTCGATCCCCACTCAAAGAAATGAAATATTTATTTACATTTATATTTTCATTACTTCGCTCTGGTGTCGAGGCACACCGCGGCGTTGAGTTCCGCCACTCAACACACTATGTCACCATGACACGGGGGAAAGTAGGGAACGGAGGGCCATAAAACTAGGCTGCCCTGCTGTGTGTGTGGGATATAGCGTGAAGCTAAAAAATAACTAATAAATATACTGTGTGAAACTCTTTTATACAAGAAAAAAAATGTTTTTTGTTTAACATACAAAAACTTTCCATAGTTGAGGCCGCAAGTCTGTGACTGTAAACGGAACAGGTTATGGGTTCGATCCCCAATCGAGGGAAGCGATGCAATATTTAATGTTTTCATTTCTTCGCTATGGTGTTGAGGAAAAGCGCGGCGTTTAGTTCTAACACTTAACACAAGTTTCTTGATACTATGCTTACTCTTCCTACTTTGCTACATGCAGGATACAGTGTAAAGCTGAAAAACAAAAACATAAAAATTGGATTAATTTGAGAAATTGTAATCATAGGTATGAGGCCAGTCGTGGCGCAATTTCAATTTCTTCGCTCTGGTGTCGAGTCAAAGCGCGGCGTTGAGTTCTGCCACTCAACACGTAATGCCTCCCAAATTCGGCAGAAAGAGGGGAACGGAGTGTCTTAATACAAGGTTCCCCCTGCCTACCCTGCTGTGTGCGGGATACAGCGTGTAGCTAATTTATTTTTATTTTATTTAATCATAGGATAATTAATTTTTTTTTTGGTTACATATTTAATGATTATTTTTTTTTGAATTTACCATACTTTGTTATTCTTAACTAATTATATCGGCATATGTGTTCAGAAAGATTGTTATTATGTAAATTATATAACATTGTGTTATCAAAGACAATTAGGTAAATAATAGGTCGCTTGGGAAAAATATATAAAAATAATATTTTCTCTAGAATTATAAACGCTAGTAAAACGGGTGTAAATCAACTCATTTGATTCATTAAACAAATGTAAAATGGTTAGCTATTTTTGATTGGTGATTTGAGACGATAAAGTTTTTAATTGGCCGTAAATATTGGAAAAAACTTAAAAATATTTTATGTTATATTTAGAGGCGCAGTTGGGATGTGTGGTACTAAAAACTATTGTTATGGCTTCAAATCTAACTCGAGGGATTATTTTTATATATAGGTGTAACGTAAATATAATGCTAGGGTCTCGCTGAAAAATATCGTTTGTTACCCACACGCATTGTCTTGCAAGGAGGGATTATCAAATATGAAGATAAATATAAATGTGTAATTAATACATTCATATTCTTTAACTTTACACGTCTTCCACGTTTTGTTTTCTTCTTTTCGCCACGTTTTAAAGATGTTAGGTTTTAAGTGGCGGAACTGAACGCCGTGCTATGTAAATCAAAGTGCCAAAGAAAGAAACTGGTGGAAATTTGTTTACACTATTCGTAGACTACTAGAACTACTAAACTGTTTCATGACATTAAAGAAACATATTTGATCGACCTATTTCGTTTGACATTTCCTAAAAGCGTACCTAGTCTTTTTGATCTATATATGGAACATGTCTTTTTAAGTCTATTGTGGTGTATTTCACAGACTTTTTTTTTCAAGATAAGTTTACAAAAGCATAAAACCATATACATGCTAAAAACACAATTTTATTACTTAAAGAATATCATTTAATTCTTATAATAAAAAAAAAACTTTTTTCTTATAATAATTTTTAAATAATGTTTGCTCTTACTGTACAATTAGTAGTGTCTTTTTATTCTTTATTTTATTTCGAGTAAATATACTTTTATTGCGGATTTTTTTACATCAATATGTAATTACATTTTCCGCAGTGCTTTGTAAACTTCAGAAATAAAATCTCTTGTTCTAAGAGAATGCCAAAGCTTTATAAACTAAATTCAAAAATCTAAATCATATGAAAATAAAATCTAACAAATTTTAAGCCACTAAAACTGTTGTTGTTAAAAATACAGAATTAAGATAGACTTACATTATGTTTAAAAAATATTAGCATTCTACACAACCTTCTCTATATGTAAATAATAATTGATTTCATACTGAATCCTTAAAACAATTTTTTTAAAAGTGATGCAAAGTTTTTGCTTCTCGTATTAAATACGTAGATGAAATCAACCTTACACGTCACCACGGTAACTGATACGAATGTAGATATACAAAATTCGTCGAGACAACGCCCGGCGCGGTGTATCAGAAACTCAAGCTTTGCTTTATTGACTAATTGCTAGTTGTTTTGGTTTCGTCCATTGTGCGCCCATTGAGCTCGTCACTAAGGCGTGCTCTGTCACCTTCTCAGTTAACTTATGTTGTTAATGTTATAACGTTTTATTTTTTTTATTTTGAATTGATTTTTTTTGTTGTTATTGTGCGATTGGAGTGTCTGTGTTGTGATTCAATGAAAAAAATAAACCTTTTTTTCATTTTTTAAAAAATAACAGATAGATGCAGTGACTGATATAAAGTTATGTTTAAGATACACCGCTGTGTTCCGCACAAAGCAAAATAGGCAGAGGGAGGCTAGTGTTAAGACACTGTTCCCCACTTTCCGCCGAATTCTGGTGGCAATGCGTGTTAAGGGGAGGAACTCAACGCTTTTTGCCTCTATACCAGAACGAAGGAATGGTAGTATAAATATAAATTAATATTTTACTTCCTCGAGTGGCGATCGAACTCACAACTAGTCGCGTTTACACTTAGTGCCCCTGCGCCACGACTAGCCTGGAATTTTTTATCACTCACTGTATTTATGTGTATATTATGTAATATACAGATAGACAGTCATTTATATGTTATCGTCACTCATGTTAATGACCTTCCGGTTGGAGAATGTAGGCGGTGTTCAGTAATTAGTGATGAGCATGAAGGTTGTAAAGGTAGGTTTTAGTTGTTATTTGATAAGGTGCTTGTAAAAAGATATGTCCTATATTCTAAAATTCAATTAAAAAGATATCGAATGTCCACTCAGATTTTTTTTTTGTTTTATCTCTTCCTGTTTCTTTTGAGTTTGTTAATATAGTTTAAAAAAAATATTTTGAAAATTACGAGACTTATGTTAAACATATTTAATTGTCACTAACACATAACTAAAGGTACGATTCAATTTATTTTAATTTAGGGTTCGTACGTTGAAATGAAAAACGGAACACTCCGTTGTATGTCTGTCATTTGTATTGAGTTCGCATGGATGTATCAATCTGAAAATAATATCAAATATTCTAGTCCACGGCCTCTTTGAGCACTGATAACGTTCGTACCGTAAAATTTTTATGCGATTTCAAGTTTTTGTCTTTCCTAAGTGTGGAAAAACACTTTAAAAATATTAAAAATATTTAATAAATAGCATTCTCTCTTGCCAGACTAGTTCTTAGGAATTAATTATCTTTGAGAAGCGGAAATTTGTAAAAATCTCCCTACAGAGATGTTAACAACATACACATATAACATACAACATAAGTTACAAGCGTAAAAATATTTCGACGTAGCTTGATGATAACGTATGGCTTAGTGGTTGAAGCACCTGGTCGGTTTCCAGAAGGCGCGGGTTCGAGTCCCGCCACGTTCAAATTTTTATACATTTTCTAAATAAGTCATTTTCTTTTCTAAGTGTGGATTAACTTTAAAAACGTAAAAAATATAAAGTTAATTCTCTCTCTTATAAACTGTAATTCCGGTTAGCATACAATCCTGAAACTCATAGGGTACCCTGGACATGCGAGTCCGACTCGCATTTGACCGGTTATTTTATATCTCCTGTAATTTATTAACTCGTGGTATAAGCTCTTTTACACTTCCTCTCATTTCGAGAAATTGCTCTGTAAATACATTGTGTAAACGCTTATATTTTAAATGAATTATAGGTAAGTATTGCTGCTAACAACTTTTTTTGCGTGGATTTGGTAATAAAACATATAATCTCTTCAGGTCCCTCTTAGAATTTCGGAAAACACGCTGCATAGTTTTGTTTGTGCTTTGTCTTCACGTATGTATATAGATTTATCTAATTATTTTCCAAGTCTGATTGTCAACCACAACCAAATACGTTCAAATTACATGAAAAAACGTTAAAATTATATTTTAATTGTATAAATAAATGCGTAACGCATCATTGAATATTCCTTAAAGTCATAACATAATGATAACTATCCTATATTATTGTCGCCAGTGGGCCGACGTGATTCACAGTATGTAGAGCCACCGACTAATGTGTTTAGTATTCAATTGGCATTCAGAGTGTAATGTGAATAGATTAAATTAAACCTAGAAATTTAAATTAAACCTTTTGAACAACAGATTAAATTTAACCTTGTTTTAGTTTAAATTAAACCTTTTAGTAATTTATCTTTTTTTTATCTTTTTTTTGGCTGTGGTGTTGTGATTACAATTAATAATGACTTACGGGAAAACTTCGCATGTGATTTATAAGGTGCTGTTTTTTTTATGAGGAAGTATTTTGTTATGAGGAATAAATACGGGTTAATTTATATTTAGAAACTATATATATTAGATATATTCATACAGTTTAATATTTCGAAATTATGTAAGCGTCGGCTATGGTTTTGATGCCTACTTGGTGACATTTTTATATTGAAAATATATCGAAACACCGATAAACTTACTTTGTATAGTTATTATATGTTATTTATATAGTAATTGAAATTAGTAAGTTTATCAGACATCTACATCCTAATAAAGGAATTTTAAGTATAAAAAATAAAAAGTATAAATAGTAGATATAAATACCAGTTGAATTTTCCGAGCAAGAATAAATTATGTATAATATTAAATTTATAAATAATTTCTGGTGTAATATTTACTTTTGCAATACATTTATTTAGCCAAATTACAACTTTATGGAATCTTCGGATAAATCTTTTTGACGCTAATAATAAAAAACAAGTTATAATAAACGTATAAGAATTTTAACATAAGAGCTGTACCAAAACATAAGAACAAACGAAAAAAAATGTTTAATATAAAAACGTATGGCTTATTTGGCTTGAAAGCTTGGACAATTTCCAAGAGGCGTGGGTTCGGGTCCAATTTAAATAGTTTAAATGTTAAGACGTTTCTAAATATTATGCGCTCCTTGCTGTGTTAATAGCACTTTAAAAAATATTAAATATTGCTTATTTATCTATGGAGGTATAAACACATGTATTTTAATAACTAACATTTATTAAAGCTGTATGTATATTCTGACAAGTAAAAATAGTTATATATTTTTTATTGTACCTATTAGATTTCCATATTATAAAGTGCAATAGACGTAGTGGTACAAACATGTGGCATACGTGGTGGTAGTGAATTCGATTCCCACTCGAGGGAATAAACTATTTAATATTTTCATTTTCTGATTCTGGTAAAAAGTCCTCGGTGTCGAGTTCCGCCACTCAACACAGAATGCCTAAATAAAAAAGGAAAATATGGGAACAGGATATCTTAAAACTCGGCTTCAAGAGTAAAAATAAATAATTATTATAAACCAAATCAAAACAAATCAACTTCATGCTAAGCATCCTGAGACCGCAGGGTAGGCAAAGGGAAAGGGAAGGCAAACGTGTGAAAGACACTTCGTACCGCACTTTCGCCGAGTTTTGGAGGTATTGTGTGTTGACTCAACACCGCGATTTGCCTTGATACCAGAACGAAGAAAAAAAATATAACTTTAAATAAATATTGCATTTCCTCGGTGGAGATCGAATCCACAACCAGTCGATTTTCAGTCATTTTATGTGCACTTGCACCACGACTGGCCTCAATTAATAAAAATTATTTAATTTAATTACGCACATATCTTATTTACTAATATTTTAAGATATTATGTAATGTTTTGTTAAATAAATAAATAAGCAAATATTTATTTTATTATAGGAATCATGCAGGCACGTCGGTGGGTCCAAGTTCTACGAAGCGGTGGGTGGGTCCACAGCAGGAACCTCAACGCCATCGCCCACAGAAAAACAAGATCACATGAAACCTATCGAAAGTGATGATGAAGGTGATTGTTATATATATTATTATTTTTATTCTGTTTGTTTTTAAGTGTTTTTTTTTAAATTTATTAAAAGTTATTTCGATTTTAAATTTTTTGCAGCTTAAAAAAAAATGAGTTAAATTATATATTCCTCATGACATATACGTATATATATTTTTTCCTTATGATTATTATATTGAGGGCATTCGGAACGCTGGGGCACAATCGTGTTACTCTAAACGCGACAGGTTGTAGATTCGATTCCCAATCGAGAAAATGAAATATTTAATATTTTCATATATGAATACTGTGAAAATGCGATCTCTTCGTATGATATTTGAAGTCAGCTTATCTGATTGAATCCGAAATGAAGAAATACATAGAATGGCAGGTAATAACGAGGATGTCACGGTGAGAATGAAGAAGAACGTGCTCAGCTAGTCTGGGCAAGTCGAACGAATGAGTGATGAAAGAATAGCAAAAAAAAAATTATGAAAAATTATGATAATTATGGCAGAAAAATGAGCTGCAAGAGAGGTAGGGGGAGGCCTCGATTCACCTCCAAAAACAAAGTATCAAAGATACTGTAGGTCACATCAAAAGCATGAGAACTTCCCGGGGGGCATGTATAAAGAGGTTCATGACAGTGGACCAGGCGAAAGAGATGTGTAGAGACTGAGGCGTTTGCGCTCCGCTGTCTCTGACTACCGCGCCAGGGATACAGTTTGAAGCTAGTTTAGTCTTTTTTCCATACTAGAGCGATATTCTGGTAACGAGTTACTCAACCCGTAATATTTCCAGTATTATTATCTAATGGAAAGGGAGTGTCTTGACATTAGGTTCTCTATGATATGCAAGATACAGTGAGAAGTTAGAAATAATAAAAATACGTTTCTAAAGTCTCTTAAGTTGTTTTTTTTTGTAATTAATTTTTTTTTACTGCCTCATTACTTCTAGCTTAAATATAGTATTAAGTATAGCTTTATCGTTTAACAATAAAAATAATATATTAATCATATTCTTTTTTAGTGTCGGATGTCGATCAAGAATGTACAGTATTCTGTGGAGTCAGCTACCTAGGAGCTCAGAACATTGCCGATCCAAAATCGGAAACTGATATACAGCGTATCATGAAGGAGCTGAGCTCAATGCCCGAGAACAGAGATGGCATTGCCGTGTCTATATCTATACCAGTTTGCTCTCAAGGGCTTGTTGTGTGAGTGGTTTTTTATTTTTTTGTATTAATATATGTGTGTATGCGTGTCTGTAAGGTCAGTCGTGGATTCGATTCTCACTCGAGGAACTACATGTTTAATATTTTCATTTCTTCGCTCTGGTAGGTACTAACAACATGCAACGTTGCGCTTATCCTGTTTCGAAATTGAAAACCACGTGAAACTAATAAAGAAAAGTGTGATGTAGTAAATAAAATAAATCAGCTTCACATTCGCTGTATCCCGCACACAGCAGGGTAGGCAGAGGGAACCTGTGTTAAGACACTCCGT
>DVQM01000266.1:0-20100 GCA_018231645.1 Heliconius ricini | reverse complement strand
TATATATATATATATATATATACGTAAACGTAATTATACAATAATACATAAACGTAAGTACACACAATAAATTCAGTAGCACATCTGCATACTCCACTTTTAAATGACAATTTTTACACCATACAATACGAACTTTTATTGAAATAAATCCCGCGAGAGGAAGTTGTCACGACGTGTGATTTTATATTTGCCAGTTACTAACGTCAGTTTAGATTTAAACTTCACATGATGGCAAAAGCTTTATAAACACTAAAAACTTTGTGTAAGCGGGTAATCTTTTTACATGTAAATATTATAATTAAATGGACGGTTGCAGATTTGATTCCCATTTGGGGAACTAATTATTCTTCTTTCCTCTTTCTTGCATGACAATGTGAGGTGTTGAATTTAGCTTGATTTACTTGACACGCAATGTCTCAAAATGTAGACGGGAAGAGGGTTCGGAAGAGAACACTATGTTGAAGCGTGAGGTTAAGTAAATAAGCTTAATTATGGAGGCAGAGGATGCAGAGCCACAAGTGTGCGACTGTAAACGCGACGAGTGCTGTTTGATTATCACTCGGGGGAATAAAATATGTAGTGTTTTGATTTCATTGATTTGTTAACGAACAAAAGCGCAGCGTTGAGTTCCGTCACTCAATATACAACGCCCCAATAATTCTGCGTAAGTGGAGAACGGAAGTGGAAAATTTTAATCACTACTTTACTTCAAACATACCAAGAAAACAAGTTATATGAAAAATATTTTTCATTATTAATAATTCTCAAAGGCACTCCAACGCGAACCTAAAAATGTTATTAATAAAACTTTCACGGACCGTGCATAGCGAAAGCGCTTTTACAACGACCGACACGTCTCTGAAGTGCCGCTTAATTGAGAAAAAAAAAGCATTATTAAAAATTTTCACGTAGAAGTTGAATTTGAATCACGTGTATTTAATTCTTATTTAAATAAACTTTATTTTATTCCATTATAGAAATTAAGTTTTATAATAAAGTTATAAATTAATCGTTATAAGATAATCGCCACAGCTCCTGACTTTGAACTTGATGGTCCGCCACTTAATAGGCAATGTCTAGAAAATTATCTAAAAAAGAGAACGGGATATCATGTCACTAGGATTCCTCTCCCTACCAGCAAGGGTATGCGAGATAAAACGTTAAGGCCCTTTTTGATAATTCTCAAAGTTACACAAATATACATATATTTAGGTATGTCGTGAGTAGAATCAAACCAACAATCTCTTGCTTACAATTAAGAGTCTTAACCCACTAGACCAAGCCAGATAACAGTTATCAGGTAATATCCGCTATTTGGCTATCCCACGGGAACATTTAGACAGATCTAGATACGTGCGTCCTAAATTAATTCACGATTATTTAAGTCATTGAAGCATCACGAGGCATAAAAAATAAGCAGGCATATTTTTTCATTCTTTTTTTAATTTATTGTGGTTGGGAAGAGCAAAGGATTTAGTGGAAAACTGGCACTGTTTGTTGTTTTAAGGTCGTCGTGGCGCAGCGGCAAAGCATCTGACCGCAAACTAAGAAGGTGGTAGTTTCGATTACCACTAGCAGAAACAGCAGCAGCAGAAACTTACATATTATGTATGTTATAAACATTATCCACACGGGTTTCGAAGACAGAACCATAACACTAAACCGACCACAAGCATCCCAACTACACAACTTAACATAATTAAACAAAAAAATAATCAAGATAAGTACAGTGATAACGTATTAAGGCAGAGATTACTTCTTTACTAAATTGTTTTCTCGTGGGTTCAACCGAAGTCGGTACTGAAGCTTCTTCTGCATGGTTATTGTTCGTGTAATAATTTTATGGAATGGATGTTCTATGGTTTTGGGAAAACGTTAAAGAAATATCATTTGTGTATTTTCTCATTATTACGTGGTTATTGTGAAGTGTTAAAATTATCTAGTCGTCACCCGGAAGTTTGTTTGGGTTCGCTTTAAGACGTGAAAAGGAAAATATCCCCTTTTTGCTTTTTGATTGGTATTTCGAAAAATTTCTCTAGTCTTTTTCTCTACACATATGAATTCCAACTTTCTAATTTCCATAGTTTTGTCTGTGCGTTAACTGCAAGTCACACACAATAAATCTGGTTCGGGTGAAAAACAAAGCTGGGAGTGTCTCAGCACTAGGTTCTCTCTGCCTACCCTGCCATATGTGTGGGAAAAATTTGAGATGAGGCCAAAAAATGTCAGAAATTAAACATCACTGGTGAATAGCTGCTGGTACGTGCGAGTTGAACCTAAATTAAGTAAAATACCTTGTATATTCCTTTTATATTTTGTCATTTCTTTCACTTATGATGTCTCGATTAGTACTTAAAAAACGTCTGTCATAATTACCTGAAATAAAAATAGAAAAAAAAAACTATTATAACAAGTCACAAATTCGATATTATTTAAAGTGAATTGCAATATATCATAATTTTCGAATTTCGTGAACGCGACTATTGTGGGTTCAATTTCCACTCGCAGAGAGTGAAGGGAAGAAATTAATTATTTTATTTTTCCCTCTCAAGACAAGGCACGACTAAAGAGTTCTGTCGTTAAACAATCAATGTGCCGAAAGTGAAAAATTAATTTAGAGTAGGTTCCTTTGGTCTATCATGCTACGTGCGGGATACAGTATAAAACTACAACCAAAAAATATTAGTTAAAAAATAAAACAGTATTGAACAACGTGTAATCAAACACTGAAAAACCAATTAAACAGACTTTCAAACTATAGAAACAAACTGTAAAAGTCAGAGAGTAAAGAAATCGTCCATATATATTTTTTTCAATAACGGATATTAAACGTTGTGAGAATTGGGGCGAATGAACATACATACATACATACAGCACATATAAGCTATATATGCCAACGTACTTATAAGGGTTTTGACATAGTGAGCTTTTATTAGTATGGCTTATTAAAAACGCTTGCAAAGCATTAAAATTTTTGACGCAAAATATCTGCATGTAATCGCAGCTATATTATATTATATTTACTCTCGAATTTCTTATACTCCTTAATTTAGTATATACCAATATAATATTAATATTCAAAATAGTAAATTTCATTTTGTTTACTAGGATGAACTCAAAAATGTATTTAAAAACGCAACTCAAAATACAATAAAATTGAAAAAAAAACTATGTTTTAAAAAAAGTACATATAAAACAAATTCAAAAATAATGAGGAATAAAAATATCAAAAACTGAAAAGTATAACCTTAAATATGTCTTATCTTAGCTTCATGTATCCTTCAGAAAAAAGTTTTTAAATATTACCTATATTTAAATATAGGTAACATTTAAAAACAGATAGGGAAGTTTATTGTTAGTATTACATTGGTTTTATTTATTTATTAATTGCAAACAACCCCACGTGTGGCTAGGCGTTTCTAAGCCTATCTAACCTATATACTTTTATTTATATACTATCGACTCGATATATTAATATAATTTTTAAGTGCATGAACCGATTCTAATAAAACAAATATTAATGGGAGCTTACCAAAAAACAATACTCAAAAGATATACAATATACAATCCTTACAAAAACTATTCATCGAAGCATTTCGAGTAAATAAGAAATAAAAACTTTATTGTCTCTAACTATTAAATCCACCATAAACACAAAAATATACTAGCATAATACTAAAACATCATATAAAATTGTATCCTTACAAACAATTTTTTTTACACAGTTTTACTTCTCGTACATTACCAACAGAGAACCGACGTAAGAAAATAGTTGAAACCTGAAAGGATAGCAATTAAAACATTCGAGCCCTTTCAGAGGCTTCAGAAATGCATAGGCATTTACGGCTGCAATTTTCGAAATGGGACTAACCTAGTTACTGGTTTAAGTGGGAACGATGGAAAATGTTAGTTTTTAAATACTTCAAATTATCTATGGTTTTTTTTTTCTTTTTATAATATTTATTGTTTGAACAAAGCATAATTGTAGAGCTGGCAGGGTGAACCTAGTCGTAATACGCTCTGTTCCCCGCCATTTTTCAACCAATATTAATTAATCTTTTTCCCTTTTATTCAATTCCTCCGAGTGGGCTCGACTCCAACCGTCACGTTTACAGCCAGCCCTGCTGACGAGTGGCGAATAAAAATAGATTGTACATCCAACTTAATAATTTAATATGTAGGCATATTTTAAAAAAAACTGTAAGTGAAAGTGAAAAAAAAATCAAAAAACAAAAACTTCGCCATATAAAAAAATACACGCCAAAACCATAAAAACATCAAACAAAAACAATATTGCTCCAAATCGAATGGCACAAAAAAACGACAATCAAGACAGACAATAGATGCTTTGTCCGCGTCGCGTCGCATCGTGTAGATGCAGTTTAAGCACGTTCTAAAGCTACCATTCACGGCGCGCTTGTACAATGTAAGGCAGGAGTTAAATATTCACGCAACGTCTCTAGCGACTTTGGTACATTTGAAATTCCATGGATTATTCATATATTTTAATTGGTAATATTAATATTTTTATAAGTATAATGTAAAAAAATCGAATGTAAAATAATAAAATGGTGAGAAACCTTCTTAGATCTATTATTGCCAGATCCATCAACTCGTACTAACAAATTACATAAAAACGTTAAACGTTCTGGATGGTAAGAGGCATTTCGTGTTGAGTGGCAGAATTCAACGCCGCGTGTTGCTTCAACACCAGAGCGAAGAAATGGAAATATAAATTTAAGTAAATATTTCATCTCCTCGACCGGGAATCGAACCCACAACCAGTCGGTTTTACAGTGACACTTTGTGCCACTTCACCACGACTGGCCTCTGGATAATTGTCTAAAATATCATAACACTATATCGGAGTACTGTTTGTAAAAAGGGGATTTTTTCTCTTCACTTATTAAAATATAGAATAGCCACTAGTTACCATATTCCGTTTAACAAGATATTCCTTGTTACTTATGACAACACTAAAGACTATTAAACGTCAGATCCACCATAGATTCAAATTTGAAATATTATTGCCTCCATTGTCCAAACGAGACGTCTATTCACGGACCGACAGTAAAAACATCTTCGGGGCGATTTTTCAATGAGTTGCAATTCTAACGTACTTTTGCTTACAAAACGACTGAACTATACAAGGAGTACTATACTACAGCAGCTTACAAATATGAAACTTACTTTAGTTAAGAGCTTCGCACACGCTCGTTACTGAGAGAGGATTTATGTGGTATTAATGTAGCGCTAGGAATAAGCACAGATTATGTTGAAGTCTTTCTTTATTATAAAGTATTTTATAAATGCACGTTACATACATTTTTATTTAGCTTCCCGCTGTTTCCCGCGGCAGGATAGGCGTAGGGAACCTAGTAACCTAGTGTTAAGACAATTCACTCCCATTAAAATAGTTTCGTTCCTCAGTTTTCGCCAAAAACTGAAGGCGTTGCATTTTGAATGGCGGATCTCAAAGCTGCGCTATTACCCCCTTACCAAAAATAACATATTTTTTTTTACTTTTCGACGAGTGAGAATAATAACCCACAACCTGTCGCGTTAACAGTCGCACGTTTGTGCCCCTGCGCCACGACTGTTCTTAATAAAGTTAACGGATAAATATTACTAAAGAAGTATTAATGAAAACGATTCTCTATGCATTAAATAATTATGACAAATCACTTTCTCTACTATATAATATAACACATACGATTACGTTATCTGCACCAGTCAAGGTGTTTTCTCATCGGTCATTATTTGCAATATCGATTTAATTATAAATAGATATACTTATAAATTCGTGTTTGAGCTAGCCGAATAGAATAAAAATTTAATAGTAACAGTTTCTATATTTTCACATATTTGTAGGTTCGACTTCCACTCGAAGAAATGAAATATTTAATATTTCCCTATTCTGAGTAACGAGTCAAAGCGCAACGTTGAGTACCGCCACACAACACGCAATACCTCCAGAATTCGGCAGAAAGTGGGGAACGAAGTGTCTTAACACTAGGTTCCCTCTGCCTACCCTGCTGTGCTGTGCTGTGCTGTGTGTATGTATGTATATATATATATGTATATATATACATAAATATAAATGTTAAAACTATATAGATACATATAATTACAAAAGTCAAACTTTAAGTAATGTTTAAATAGCAATATCTAGATTTATTAATTTGTTAACAAAAGAGATACGCACCACAAGTCTGTAGTATAAGAAATAACTATACTAAAAAAAATATCCTAAATTTAATAATTATATTATAATAACCGAAGCAGACACGAGACAATACAGGCAACCAGTTGGTCTAAACTTGGCCGGCTTCACGATTTTCCAGATGATTTATTAAGATACATCTTCACATGGCGTTGTATTACATTTCCCCGGAACATCTGTTTAAATGGCACATTTTAACAAAACATTAAGGTTAATACTTTACCCTTGATATAACTAGATGGCGACAGTTATACCGACTTAGATAAAAAATTGATGAGCTCTATACGTATGTGATCTTTCTTTTTCTGTTCGCAGTAGTACTAAGCTGGCTGAGAAGTTTGCCGTTTATATATATATAAAGTAATTAACCTATCCACCTATACCCACGCATTTCGCACCTGTTAAACCAAACAAGCCACTTCCTTCTCATATGAATCACTATTATCTTATTAATACAATAACTATTACACTCATACATTCAAGATCTATCAAGCACATTGACCTAAAAAATATTTACAGTACGTTAAACGAGTCGTGGACGCCCGAAGTTAGGTATTCGTTTTGCACATTGTGCACTCGGTAAGAAAATACACAAAAATAAACTTCACGGCAGCCACAACTCGTCAACCTAACTCTACTTGTTTAAAAGTAAAACTAAACGACACGTAACAGCAATTTGCATACATTATCTATATTACGCTGACAAATGAAAATTATGCAATTACACTAGTATTGTAAGAGTCGCAGGCACATTGAAATTGGTCGGTTAATACATGTCACAACAATATCCGGACGGATGAGCCTATTAAATCATATAGACGTGGTCAGGGCCCTTAACTGTAAATGAGAACTTGAAAGCATAAGCGTAGGCGTTTAAATAAACATCACTAAATACCCTAACTTAAAGATAATTGTAAAGCCGTCGTAGTGCAGCCACTCAGAATCAGACTGTAAGCGTGACGGCTGTGGTTTCGATTCCTTCTTGGAGAAATATATTGTTTTCTACCACAATCTCTAAACACGTAATGTCGGAATAATTGGCTGAAAAGTGAGAAACGGAATGTCTTAACAAAAATAAGTTGCCTCCGCCTATATCTTAAAGATTTCTGTAACTGTATCTAAAAATAATCAATAATGCAATCAAAATGAATAATTCTAAAAAAATAAATCACCACAAGGTTCTCAATTAGACCATACATAGTTACATTATCGAGCATTGAACGGTGCTCGCGAAAAAAAATTTGCCAAACATTTAAGGCACAAAAAAAATATTGCACATCATTTAATTTGTACAATTTTATAAATACATACATATGTAACGAACTCCTGATCTAATTAAAAGTAAATATTTGATGTCTTTAAAATAATTATCAACAATTCGTAGCGTTTTCTCTTTCGGATCTTTTTTTTGTGCTAAGTTTTATATTTTTTAAAATTTGACACTTGTATATTGTAGACACCTTTCAAATTGGCATAACCCAACGCCGCATTTTAACTACACCTTTCCAAAACATATAACTAAAAATAATCAATACATTACCCAAATGCGCTACGATCGCATTCAGTAAAACATAATAAATCTTATTTTCAAGTATTTATTATTTATTCCGTTCTTTCTCTTCCTATACATTATCCAGTTCGACCATTATATGTAAATCCTATTGTACTATATATTAGGAAATGTAAGCCCATTTCCAAGTTGTCATCGAAGGTTTTTGCTAAACAATCCATCAAAGAGCCCCCTATAGAGACGTTGATGTCAGCGACGCAACGGTGACAAATGAAGCTACGTATATAAAGAACTAACCTGTATTCTTTTAGGTAGGCGGTTTTACATTAAATATTTTTTTGATTTTCACGCTATGTCCTGCATAAAGGCTAAGCAAAGAACCTAGTATTAAGATACCCCGTTCCCCAGTTTACATACAATTTACGAGATATTGCGTATTGATTGGTAAAACTCAACGCTACGCTTAGTTTTATTACTAAAGCGAGAAAATAATAATGTTTTATTTCTCTGTGCGAGAATCGAACCCACAATCGAATATTTAGTCATCGTTTTTTTTATTATTTGAGTACATTAACATTTGAGGTCGTTATAGCATAGGCGCAATGGCACAGCATGATTATAAATACGATGTTATGGGTTCAATTTCCATAAGGAAAGTCGGAAGTGTCACAATGGTGACGGAGTGTCTTAACAGCTTCTTAGGTTTTCTCTACCTACCCTTGTTGGGTTGTTGTACCCTTCTATGCGGGTACATTGTGAAACTAAAAAAAGTAAAAAAATAAAAAGAAAAACAAACAAAAATCATGTCAACATACTTATAATTATCCTTAGTGCACAATGTTAATAATTCCTTATAATATATTTGTTGCTTAAAATTGTAAAAATGGTATATTTTTAGATTACTTTAGGGGATCTATAGGTACTCAAGCACCGGCACTTACAAAGCTGCCTAGTCGTGACCTTTTATTTCAAACGAAGCTCTTGTTTTGTAATGCGCCTGAAGATAATGCATATTTAGATTCATTAGAATTGAAATTCTTTCTATATAAATTTTTGATCAAATTACAAAAAGAATTAGCAGAAGAGAAGCATATCTCAACTTGAAATTATTACCACAATTATTTTTATGTTTGTTTTCAGCTGTATACCGTATATAGCAGGGTAGGCAGAAAGAAGCTAGTATTAAGTCACTTCGTTTCTCATGCACTGCTCATTATGGGAGACATTGCGTGTTAAATGACTTAACTCACCGCCACGCTTTGTCCTGGTTACAAGTGAGGAAATGAAAATACTTCGTTTTCAAATAGTGAGAATTGAATCCATAACCGTCGTATTTACTGCCCTAATATTTACTAGCCGACTGACTTCATATATATTATACCTTGTATATTACCTTAATAAACTTTAGATTTACCAACAATCCCTTCTAACGATCAACTAATTTGCTTATCTAAGGTTTTGGGTATATTCAAGTAATATCACTGACAAAGCTGACGTTTTACTTTTCAAACACAACTGACAGACTTACCTCTAATGACGTAAATGTCAGTAGTGGTATACATTATTTTGACTAATGGTTAACGGCCGAATGTCATGAACTACTAACCTCTTCGAATGTATTCTTCGCAATAAATATAAATAGATACTGAGAGGCTTGTTACGTATATACATACTTATATATCGTTTAGGTTTTTTTATCATCACACTAATTAAACTAACAGGAAGTTAACCCTATAATATGGTTACATTAGCTTTACCTACGGACTTGTGTGAGTGGTGAAATGAAAATAACATAAGGAACTCACAGATAGTTTGAAGCCAGTCAGGGCGCAGGGGCACAAAGTGTGACTTTAAAAGCGACTGGTTGTGCGTTCGATCTCCATTCGATGGAATGAAATATTTACTTAAATTAATACTACCATGACATTACTCTGCTGTCGAGGGAAAGCGCGGCGTTGACTGCCAATCAACATGCTATGTATCCAGAATTCGGCAGAAAGTTGGTAACGGAGTGTCTTAACACTAGGTTTCTCCTATCTACCTTGCTGCGTGCGGAATACAACGATAAGCTGATTAAGTGAACTCTCGGAAGCCCTCAAGCTCTCCAATTTTTGCAACATTTTTTGATTACACTTCGCTCCTATTGGTTGGAGCATGACGCAATATAACCTTTAGTCAACCTTCTACATATATAATAAATAGAAATAGGCTACAATACAAAGAGAATTTTCAATTTCAACCAGCTGTTCCTGAGATTGGCGGTTTTTTTTTGTTTAATAAATTTAAATAAAACACACCACGGACATTGGTCATCCGTGCCTTTCCTCTGCTCTTTTGTTCTTTTAATTTTTTTTACTATTTGATATTATTTGAATATACTCTTTTACACAACTGCTGTCTGTATTGAAAGATATAGATATATAACTGCAAAAAAGAATAGAGGAAGGCTAGACGAGCCCACCTTAAACGTTGTTTTTGTTTGAGAATAGTGATTGTGTAGTCTGAAGGATTCCATTAATTAATATGTCTAGCTTTGTTGTTATCTAGTCCATGAGATAAAGTCTTGTTTGGGAAGATTTAATTTGTTTTGGTTTGTTCTATTCCAGTATTTGCGTTGCGTTGCCTTGTTTTGTGTTCCAAATTCGGTATGAGAGAGATACGAGATTGGCGTGTTAACCTAAACAAACTCTTCAATTTTATAATATTAGCATCGATATAGAAGTATGTATGTATAAGTAAACAAGGGCTACAGATAAGGAAGATTCCAATGTTGATCTTTGCATAGGAAAATAAACACAAAACTCTTAACAAATTTATTTTGAAAAGCATAACCCAAGCAAGACGTAAAACAAATATAAAATTAACTAAAATAATCGCTTAAACACATGATATAAACAAGGTATTGAAAAAGTAGGTTACAATAAAAATCTCTTGACACATATGTTGTAGCCATGTCAAGATAATATTAACAATTTTTAGCCAAAAATCGGCAAGATCTGTTTTTCTTCTCAGCAAACCTCCTCTGAATGTCGAGTATGTTAAAAAATATTACCATATTTCATTTTCTTGAATTTATAGAGGTATTCTATTTCTATAAATACATTAAGAAAAACATCATGGATAATATATATCATTGATTTCCACCACATTACGTGAAATGTCCTTAAATTCAGAGAGCGGAATGTCATAACACTAGGTTCCCTCTGTTACCGTGTGAAAGAGAAAAAAAAATAAAAATAATATAACACCAGCCCTTCGACCATTAACCCTCTAAAGCACCGTTACATAACAAGGGATGAATGACAATCCTATACAAAGAGGTTATTGTCTATACAAATAATGAAAATTCGAGTCAATCTACCATTTAATAGCCTTGAACTGTAGAAATCCTAAATAATCATAAATCAAGAATGTTCCTTGTCACTGTAAGTTTAATTTACAAGATTTCTATATACTGTGTTGGGGTGATTCGATGTGTGTTCGATTCCCACCCGAGGAAACAAATTGTTTCAATTTTCTCGAAAATTAGGCAGAATGTGGTTAACATAGTATACACTAGATTCCCTCTGCATCTTGTTATCCGAGAAAAATGCGACGTTGTCCATCTGTCAAGACGATCTTGAGATTAAACAATCTCTCAAAGTACCTCTACTATTTGTAAAATAAAAGGAAACCAAATAACTAACAGCTCACTCTTCCTCCCTTGTCATTTATTTCCAAGCAAGGTGTGTTGTATGTCGACAGCCACTGTAATTTGTGACATGAAACGCAAGGTAGTTAATTTACAGTAAAATTATTAAATGTTTAAAAATTACATAAGAATACTGTAATTTAACATCTATAGTCTATATTACTTGCTGAATGTCACTAAATTAACTATTTAATATTTTTATTTCCTCGATCCAATAACGAGACAAAGCACGTAGGTATCAGTTGAGCGCCGTTCAACGCTGGAAAACGGAAGTGTCTTAATGGGAAACAGAGTATCTTAACGCTGGGGTCTCAGGCTGCCTTTACCCTACCGGGTACAGCATGAAGCAAAAACAAAGCAGACAAGGCCGCTAGTAAAAGCTAGCTAAAATTGAACCGAAACTTTCAATTGCACGTTGATATTCACGATATTTATTACATACACCAACAGTAACTGCCATAAAATACGTATGTATATATACAGTATTATAGCTCCCTTCCGCAGCATGACCGTATATCCAGAAACAATGGGCATGCACCACCCATCGCTCGTACAAATTATGCTCCCGCCGAACACACCTCGCTCGGGGGGATGAAATTGGGAGGAAATCGAAATCTATGTGGCATTTACATATTTATAATAGAGCTTAACAAAATTTGGATTTGTTGTGCAATTGCAGGCCATCGAGCGCTGTAGCACAGCGTGTAGCTATAAATGAACAGTTGTAGATTCGATTCCTGCTGGTGGGAATGAATTATTTCAAATTTCCATTTTCTCGCTCTGGTAACAACATTAGTTTTTTTTGTTTGTGGTGACCATAATAGGTTCCTTATTGTCTACCATGTTACATGCGGGCTAAAATGTAAAGCTAACATTTGAAGACACAGCGACAATTTTTACAAAATTTGTAAGTAAATCAGCTTTGTAAATAGATAATGAAGTAGTTCAAGCGCACAAAGCCGCATAGTAATAGATATAGATTATGAAGAGTGATTGTTCATATTAATAACAGTTAATTTAAAAAGATTTTAACCAATACTTTCACCATTTTACTTCACAAAAATAAAACCATCATCATTGAAAATGCAAATAGTAAAAAATAGGCTTAAGCTAAAAATAAAATGTAACCAATAAATTCATCAATACGATTCGTACAGAAATAGCGTGACATTTAAGAACTATATATTTTCAACGATGTACGAGTTTCGTACGAATACGCTGTTACGAGAGCTTGTTCTGAAAAACGACGAACATTTTTTCATACATAGGTAGGTTACCTACCATTTAGAGAAGTCAAGTTGTGGTTTCTCTAAATGACAATGGGAAATAAAACCAGATATCGTCAAAAAACTGCATCACCTTGATATTTAAACTTACACAAACCATTTTAATATGTATATGTTTGTCATTTTATACATATTAAAATGGTTTGTGGATAAAACGTGGATGGGGAATCCAGTATAAATTAAATATTTGAAGCCTTTATTCGCAAACCATGGAAAAAAATTTAAGTTAAATTACAATATACTTGAAAAAAAACGCTATAAAGTAAAGTAAGAAAAAAAAGAAAATATATTTTAAATAGTATATAATAATCTTCAACAGCGAATTTTCTTTCTCATAATTCCATCCTTCCTTTTGCATAATTAATGAGTGACAGAGAGTAACGCCACGCTTTGTTTTACCAGAACAGGGTGACATAATACCCCAATATGGTATGGTATGGTTGGTAAGTTCCATCAGAACTTACCAACCATACCGCTTAGTATTTGAAGCTGTTCTACTTATGCCCGGGGGTCTTAAATACGACTTAAATATACGTAAAATAAATTACCCAACATTGCACTGGGTAGAATTTAGAAAAAAAATCGTGAAGAGTTGAACTGAATGAACAATCGTATAACACTGGCATACACATGTGAGTGTAAACGCAACGGTTGTGGGTTCAAGAGGAATGAACCACATGTTAAAATCATTTAATAAATTAATGTTCACTACTCAAAAAGGCTTTACTAGGGCAATCTAGAAATAAAATATTTTAATTTTATTTCCCTTGAAACTTAAGTTATGAATTAATTCAAAGCAATAAAAAATATGTACATATACATATATAGTTGAGTACATCTATATCCCGCATACGAGTACAGCAGGACAGCAGCAGGCAGATGAAAAACTAGTGTTAAGACACTCTATTCCCCGTCAAATCCGGCCAATTTTCGAGACATTGCCTGTTGAGTGACAGAACTCAACGCCGCACATATTGTTGTTACCAGAACGAGGAAATGTAAGTCATTTTCTCAAGAAAATAAAATGAAACCCATAACTGTCGCGATACAGTCAGACGCTGTACCACGACGGTCCTAATAAAAATGAAAAGAACATAAAACAGTAAGCGCAATGCAGTTTATTTAAGAAATTCAACATTTTAAAATATGTTTTATCATATAATGCAAAAAAATGAACACACTACACCACTGCTAAGAGCGGAAATTAAAAACGTATCTCCTTATCTCGCGCCGCTATTGAGCATTTGTGTTAAAGCCAACATTATATGTAATTTTCAAGAAATATTCTATTTAATGATTAAAAATAATATAAGCACGTACACTTGTATAGAGGAGGACTAATGTATTCGTTCGTATACTTCTATACTAATATTATAAGGCTGAAAAATGTGTTTAGTTGAACACGTTAATCTCAGGAACCACTGTTACATGTACTGTTCGAATTGTAAAAATCTCATTGTGTTGGATTCACTGCACCTGGTGTCGGAGTTGCCCAAGAAATCTAATAGTTATTTTGATCGAAAGAATATAAAAAAATCTGGCATAATTATTAAATTTGAATCTACTTAACACCTCAGAGAGTTTATTTGTGGTTACCATAAAATTATATTTTTAAGTGGTGTACCAAATAACCGTACTATGTTCATAAACAGATGATTGATATTTCACATAATATATCCATAATAAATTATATGAGACAAAAGTTAATTGTTTTTACTTCGCAATCTAAACAGAGTAATAACTGCATTCCTTTAAGGCCTTTAACAGTAAAATTTTCTTTGCCTTTTTGTGCTTCGACCAGTGCTCAAAGCTCATGCGTCACACTTAGTCATCACACATTCTTGGAAACCGACTCAATCTTGAGAACTTTTCGTAAATATACTCAGAAATAGGTAGCTTTTGGTAAATATACTTGGAGTTCAAACCTTCTTTTAAAAACAACAAGTATATGTTGAAAGTATTTTTCTCTACAAACTTCAATATAAAAACATTGCTGTTTTAAACACAGTAAATAAGAATATCTATTCTTTTATTGACAAGTATTATAATCTCATAACTTTAATTTAGAATGTTTGTATAAAAAGACTAGATAAACAACAATACTTTTTATATACACAACATTTCTCAATTTTTAATGAGAAAAGAAACCACACCCATTGCGCTTATATTTTTACTTATATTTCCAACACTTACATTTTCCAAAAACAAAAAGTCCTCTTCAGTACCCCTATTAAGTATACTTTGAGAACTAAGATAGATTTACTACATCCTAAAATATACTTGACTGACTAAGCTTCATAATAAAATTCAAATAAACTAACATTCCTATAAAATCACTTTTATCCATCTCTTAGTCTTAACTCGTTCAAAGCATTTACTTTATTCATCCTCCAATAACTCAAAAACCGTCTTTTCTATTAAAATAATAGAGTTCAGAATCGAACCTACATTCTTGTACAAATCTGACTTCCTCATCGACACTGAGTGACATGAGTCACGATTGACGAGCTGAGCCGGTGTTGAAATATGGCGGATATGGCGAATCAGGCAGGTAACAAAGAAATAGTTGAAGTATATTATTACTCATTAAATAATTTATAATGTCATTTCCTCATCTCGTAGACACAGTTCCAGCATCTTGATGTGTTTATATAAATATTTTCTATACTTTGAAATGCAACAGAAAAATAATATACGACTGTCTCGACATATAACAGTTAGTAATCGATTTTGACTCAAATCTTATATGTCGAGGTCAGATATCAGATGATACGAAAAAACTTCCTTTTTGTTCAATTTTTCGGGACAACAAACATTCAATTTTACCAAAAAGAATATTTTAGTTTAGGATGATGTTTAAATAACCATATGAACACTTTGGGAGCCATAGACATGATAAAAAGTTAACAACTCGATTCGTCTACGGCGTACATCGAGTGCATCCTATCGAGGCACGTCTGTAAACTATGAGTTTTGTATAATACATCAAAAACTTAAGTTTATTTATTTTTTAAGCAAATAATTATACAAAATTATGATCTATAAATATGTTGTTTTTTTACCTGCTACTAAAACAATACTCTGAACTAGACTTATTGATAGTCCATATATTTGGATTTCCTTTTTCAAAGAATTTTCTCAATTTATAATTATAAACATAATAAAAAATACAAAAAAAGAACAATAGACAACTGTTGTACACTTCTATTCTATAGTAACTTTATACTAATTACAAGATGGCATATAATATTGAGCCCCGCCCAAAGGCCCACCCCGGCACGATGCAATCAGGTCGCGGCCTATTTCACTTTATTATATTGGTAGTGCACTTTTGCAATGAGTTAACGTATCTATATTATTTTGTGGAGTTAATTAAAGTTATTCATTATATACTATGTAGATAGTAGGTTAGGTACACACGGCAGGTAACTTAAGGTACCGTGTGCATGTCAGTTGTGGTGCAGGGGCGAGGCGAAAAAAAATTATATTTTAATTTCCTTATCATAACGACGAGCGCGGCGGTAAGTTACACAACTCAACACACAACGCCTTCAAAATTCGGACGGAAGGTGGAGAAAGAAGTCTTACTGCGCCAACACCGGCCTCGTATTAACTCCTCTCTTTAATATTAGGTAGTGCAAAAATACCTTTATAATAAAATATTTTGTATAGACTTTAACACTTTTATCATCACTTATTTATTTGTCAAAGCTGATCTCAAGTAAGCGTCCCACAAAAAAAAATTGTTTTTAAAAGCTCGTAGAAGAAAATTTGTTCATTGAACCTCGCTTTTCTGTGGAAAATATTATTTTTGAATACAAGACACGTTTATCCTAGAATATTATAAAGTTCAACAAGTAAATTATTAGTACAGTTATTTTAATGAAAGATATTTTAAAATATATTTTTATTATTAAGATTGTTGTATAGCATCACGCTGTATCCCGCATACAGCTTGGTAGACAGGGAATCTATTGTTAAGTTAAGACACTTCGCTTCCAAAGTACCGCAAAACTTTCGATACATTACGTAATAGAACGGTGAAACTCAACGCCGCGCCGTATGTACGTTAAGTATGTATGTCCTAGATACTATAGGCAGAAAATGAAAATAATTATTTTCTATAAGTGTGAAACGAACTCACAACCGTCGTGTTTACAATCAGACGACGCTTTGCAACTGCGCCACGACCACCTCCTTTTTGATATTAGAACATTTCTCATTTTCTTTCTTTTTTAGAGAAGCCATGATTCAAACTAAAAATATTATGGAGATTTTTTTTCAAAATATAATCTTATCGTCAATTGAGTATTGAACCCACAACCAGTTCTGGGTATACTGATATACTTTCCAATTGCACTAAGAAGTAGAAAGATAGTACTTTCGTTTCGTCAACTCTATATGATAGAATGTATATCTTATCGATGGAACAGTAACTCGAGTGTTACTTAAACAACAAATCACTATGCTTTATCAGTGGATTACGCGCACCAATATTAATGGTTCGACGCCAATCAAATCATAATGAAATGCTATTTGCCATGTTTTTGTTTATATATAAAAAGAACATTGCTTAATTATAAATTATCTGATATATTGCGTGTTTTGTGGCGGAACTTAACACCGCCCATTTTTAACTAGATCGGGCGCTCGCGCCTGTATCCTGCATATAGCAGGGTAGGCAGAGGGAATCCAGTGTTAAGACACTCCATTCCCCACTTTCAGCCGGATGAAGTATTGCGTGTTGTGTGTGAACTCAACGTCGAGCTTTATTTTGCTACCAGAGCGAGGAAATGTCACGTTTCCAGTCACGCAATTGTCCCACTGAGCCACGACGGCGTCCATTTATTTTAATATAAATATTCCCCAACACACAGTGAGGATTGAAAGCTTGATGATCTAACATATCAAATGAATCTTAGCTGAAGAGATTGGTTCTTGGACGCATAACCTCAAAAAAATATTTCTGTGGTGAATGAAAAGGACATCTCAAGGTCGATGATAGACTTGAGAGCGATTTATAAATACGGGTCTTAGTTATTTCTATTAGACCATGCGGAGGAAGCCGCAGGTAAACGCTAGTATTCTATAATTAAACCTTTGACCTTCATTCCACGATACAGCAATTGTATCTAGAATCTACATATATTAAGTTCTGCGGTTAAGATCAATGCTATGGTATTACAGCAATGTTAGATACTAAAATTAACTGGACACATAGTAATGCTATTATTATAAATGTGAAACGAATAGAAAATTTTGGTATAAAATTTTAGTGATAAGACATCGTCAGTCGTTGTGTCGTTCTGCAATTTTTTATTATTCACAGTGTATCTGGCAAATATCAGAATAGGCAAAAGGAACGTAGTGTTAAAACATTCCGTGTCCCAGGAACCACCCAGTTATCGAGACATTGTGTGTTGAAAGCCGCGCTTTGTTTGTTACCAGAGGTAGAAAATATATAAATTATTCCCTCAAGTAGGCACTGAACCCACAATCGTCGCCTTTCTTGTGATCTCCAACATAATATACATATTTTTAACATTTTTAAAGTGATATTCCACACTTAGGAAAGAAAAATACTTATTTAGAAAACGTCGCAGGTTCGAGTCCTGCTACGTTCAAATTTTTACACGTTTTCTAAATAAGTATAGTATACATATATTTAATATGCAATATTTCTTACATATAATGTTAAATATAAATTAAGAACAGTACATATAAATTGAGCGTCGTTTTTAAACTTCTTGATTCATCCAGTAGTCAATTCGAACACAGACGACGTTACCGACAAAAACTAGTAGTCGATATTGTATCACACATACTCGCGAAGTGGAAAATGAAATCACCCTACAATTTATAACATAATTCATATTACGAGTGTAATATGAATTTATTAAAGCGCCTCTTCTTATATTGTGTTTTTCATTAAAATCGATGAAGTGATAAATTGTTGATTCAAATATAATTACATAGAAAATATTCACATAGAAATAAAACGCTCTGGTAGAAAAAAGCGCAGTGTTAAGTTCCACTACTCATAAGTACATAATGTCTCGAATTATAGCGAAAAGCAGATAACAGAGAGTCGTGACAACATGTTCTCTATGACTACCCTATTTTATGGGGGATGAACTTGCAAATGCGTACTTAAATTCTGCGTTATACCTTTATTTAACCCACCCATAAAAATTAAGACGAAAAAAACCTAATTATTTTTTATACTCTATTTGAACACATAACTATCATCCCGTACCGACAAAAATTAAGCCACAAAGGCCACTTATCTTTTTTACATAATAAACGGTAGATATTGCCTAAGCCACCTAACTATGCCAAGGCGACAATTCCATTCATATGAGGTGTCGAAGCCTCAGGCATATTATGCCTTTTACATATCACATATTTAAGAATCGGATAAATAAAAAAGAAGATCCTAAATTTAAAAAAATACAGTCAAATTGATAACCTCCTGCTCTTACATAAGAAAAGGTTAGTAAATAGTACATCACCTAGACCAATAGTTGCGATGACTATATAAAGTTTAAGGTTACGGAACTCCATATTAGATTTTTTTTATCCTTATACATAAATCCTGCATTTTGTAAAGGTATGTTAGTGATATGTCACTTAACGCTAAATTCTTCGTAGCAATCAGCGATATTAAATTAAATAATGTTCTCTTTTGCGTCGCACAACCGATTAATAAGCAGCTTCACTATATTCCCAAACACCTAGTGGTATAACACTCCCCTTCCTGAGTTTTAGGACATTAAATGTTGAACTCGACGCTGCACTTTAGCTATCAGAGCGAAGAAATGAAAATAAATTAAATATACCCAAGTGGGGATCGAACCCACAACTATCACGGTTACAGTCAGACACTTTACCACGTATATAAATGAACCATAAGAATATCTTCTCAAATGACATTCAAAACTATAACTTCTTTATGATAAATAAAAAAGTAAGTTTATTAAGTGTAAAATATTCCACTCACATTCCATCTTTGATCTTTCAGGTCACCTAGACCTGACCTTTTAAGCTTTGATAAAAAGTGAAGCTGTTTTAGAATGCTATTTAAATAACACACATTTTATTTGCCTATAAAATATAAATTTCATTAACTATTTGTAAGATAAATCACTTTATTGATAAAGAACCAATAAATAAATTTAGTTTTATGTACACAACCTAAGTTATCGTGCAGAACACTAGGTCTAAGCATCTTTGTTTGTTGCGTTATTTTTTGTTCCCTAGGAGTTCAAAAAGACACTTCACGCTGTATCGCGCACACAGCAGGGTAGGCAGAGGCAATCTAGTGCTAAGACACTGCGTTCCCCACTTTCTGCCGAATTCTAGAGGCATTGCGTATTGAGTGGCAGAACTC
>DVQM01000265.1:0-20105 GCA_018231645.1 Heliconius ricini | reverse complement strand
TATATATATATATATCAAAGAGAGCACAGTCTTGCGATCGGTAACTGATATGGCCTGGTGTTAGACATTCCGGATGCCAAAATAATGATTAGAGCCATTGGATTTATCATTGGGGATGCTGAAGAGCATACCCATAGTATATACGAGTATATTTTGCAATTTCAGCGTTCAATAGATCGTCTTCACTTCTAGTTTTATGGCGTTTAGCTATGTAATACACAATACCAAAGATGATAAAAGAAAGAAAAACAGAGTGTCCTATATCTAATATTGTCCAAGAATATTCAAAGATATTAAACAAACAAAAATAAAACTTTGTATTACAGCATAGCATAGCATTCAGTGTTTAGAAGCATAATCGAGTTAGATATGTGAACAACGTTGTCACGTCAGCTACGAGTACTCGTGGCGCTCGTGTCTCATTATGATCATACCTTACATTGTACGGGACTAGGAATTTGTTTTAATTTTGGCATTACGCGAATAATCGCTCTAAACACCAGCTTATCTGTGTGAATGCAGATATACTATTTACAAACTTTGATTGCGTCTTCTGTAATATTTCAAAAAGTGCAATTTATACGCCATCGTGTATTAAATGAGCGACATGTTTACTCAGTTGCGCGACGTAAGACAACAACGGCGGCGTTAAGTTTCGCCTCGCAGTGGGATAGTCTGAATGAAATCGCAAGGTTTGTGCGTTCTATTTTAATTTGAGGGAATGGTTAAGTTTAATTAATATTTATTTCACCGCTCAGTTCAGTCCTACGACACGCAATATTTCAAAACAGAGTATCTTAAGACCAGGTTTTTTCTGCCTACCCTGCAACGCGTAAAGCGTATAATAAGAACATAACCGCGAATAATTTCCTAATAAGGAAGCGACGGAAATATTAAATTGTGATATGGGTGAAGGAAACTATGCGCAAGCAATTACTGCTATCATTGTTTAATTGTATGAACATTAGAATATTAATTTATTTTTAGCGTCATCTCGTACACAGCAGAGTGGGCAGAGGGAACATAGTGTTAAGACACTCCGTACTCAATTTTGCCCCAAGTAAGAATTAGGATATCATCCCGAATATATTATTTGGAATCGAAAATCGCCAGTCGTGACGCAGGAGCACAAGGTTAGATTTTATTCCCTCTCAAAGATGGGGAACGGAGTGTCTTAACACTACGAAAAATTAATAAATGTAGTACTACATTTAGGAGAACTTAGGTTTTTGTAAACAGAAAAAGAAAGAACTTTTATTAACATTTAACATTTTCAACATATTTATAGGATCATTTTGTACAAAAGAGCGAGGAGTATAATGTAACTTCATGCTGTACATGACAGGGACCAGGGTTAAGACACTCCGTTCCCATTACTTTCGCACAAATACCTTCGTTCCGCACTTGCCGCTGGATTCTGGAAGTATTACGTGTAGAATGGCGCAACTCAACGACGTACTTTGCCTCGTTACTAATTAAACTGCTAAATGAAAACATGAAATCTTTCATCTGGAGTAATGTGCAAGTGTATTCGAACCACATACAATGTTGCGTTCAATGTCGTGTTCGCGTATATATAATTGTATTAATAATACACAATGCACAACGTAATAAGTTAACACTAACCAACATCCATTATTAGCGAGATGAGATGAATTTATCTCAAAATCATCACCATATGTACCAAGCAGGCGTCAAGACGACGGACGACAGCGCCTCCGTAATAAATCATACTAAAATAATTATAATGTTGCAAGCACGGAGTTCGTTGTGTTACCGGTAGGCAAATGTTGTGAAAAGATATTTAAGATATAAGTTAAGATATGTTAGTAAATATATTTGTGTATAGTAAAATTTCGTATTCTTATTCTCTGTATGTTACTATAAAAAAATTAAAATAGCTCTAAAAATAATATTAATTAATATTAATTTAAAGACTGTTATAATATTGAGTAATATTTAAAGGATAAAAATGTATGGAATTAATATCAATTGAATTTTATGCAGTTTTGATTTATGTTGATGAGGGCAACTGTTTAGTTGTTAGTTCTTTTCGACAGAACTATCTCCTGAGCCGGCGGCAGCTTAGCCAGTGAGGCCAGTGGCTGTAAATTCGACAGACAATGGCTTCAATTCCCACTCGAGGAAATGAAATATTTAATATTTTCATTTCTTCGCTCTGGTGTAGAGGCAAAGCACGGTGTTGAGTTCTGCCATTCAACACGTAATGCCTCCTGAATTCTGCTCAAAATGGCCTACCCCGCTGTGTGCGGGATACAGCTTGAAGAGAGATGATATATATGAAATGTATGTTCATGTGAGTGTTTGTTATATAACTTTAGCTTCAAGACAACGCAGCGTAATTTGAAATTGTCGAACTATACGTGACGATAACTACGTGATTTGTAGTTCCCCAAGTGGGCGCCGCATGGGAAGTGTACAGTGTAAAGTTCTGGTTTTGGTAAACACAGCGTTGGGTTCCAATACAGTACCAGTCCAGTTCAAAAATATTATGTACATTTTTACATTATGTTTATATTTTCTTACTTAGAACTAAGATAATAGTAACTAAAGGAATTTCGATATAATTTTACACTTATATGTACAATTAAACTTATTTACAATAATATTTCATAGACATTTCAATATTTTATATGTAAATTTAAATCCAGAATTATTATAAGCAGGTACACACTTAACTGCGATAGTAAATTAACATGCCTTACTATTTAAAGTACATTATTACTTTTTAAAGGGTAGGTAGAGAGAATCTAATGACAACATTTGTCATCATTTGATTTGCCGTCATATTTCTAGACATTACGAGTTGAATGGTCGAACTCAATGCTCCGTTTTACCTTGCCATAGCGGAAAAAAATATTTTTTTCACGAAACTTGATACGAAATAATTCCCCGAAAGAGAATCAAACCCACAACTACCGTTTTCACAGTTAGACGTTTTCTCTCAGTGCCACAATGATCTTACATAAATACGTACATACATACACTACATACATGCATAGACGAATAATGAAGCGTATTTTGTAAAAATACAGAATACTTTTGATATGTGACCCAAAAATGTCATAGAACACAGATTTCAGTTGTGATTGCGGTCGCGGCGCCAACGCCATGTTTACTTCAAATGCTTTTTCAAAATTCACACTACAATCTATTTTGTTTTTCATACTAAAACTATTTATTTCTTAAATTCACGCAATTAATCGGATTTGGTAAGCTGAGAGGGAAACTAATGAAAACATTTCGATTCATATGTGACGATCAATTTTGAGACATTACGTGTTGAATGGCAGAACTCAACACCGCCCTTTGTATTGCTATTTGCTGTTAAAGCGAGGAAACGAAAATCATTCTTTCTCTCGAGTGTGAATCCACGAACGCTTTTTTTATATATAAACCTAACACTAGGTTACCTGTAGCCTGTAAATGAAAAAAGAGGTTAACAATATGTTATTTTCATCTGCATACATTTTTGTTTAGAGTTAACAAAATTTTACCATTCTTGCTAAAACCGTGTTAAGTAAAATGCACTTAATTAGTTTAAGGAGAATTAAGTAAGGAGTGTGTATCAAACTTGAGTCGGTACACTGCTTCTGTATTGAACAGCGAAGCTATAATTAATTTTTAACAAAAAAACAACTGAGTTCAAACAAAAACTAAAAAGTAAGAAATAAATTTACTTACTTTGATAACTAAGTAAAAAACATACTTTAATTTTGTTAAACAAAAATTTACCAAGTATTTTTGTTTAATTGGTACCGACTTCAAAATTATAAAATCTTTTTTTTCGTCCTATGTAAAACTTCAATGTTAATTGACAGGTATTATTCAAGAATATACATAAAAAATATTCGGGCGAATTGGGCTCTCCCTTTTTTTGAATTCGGTTGAAAATGAGAATGAAGAGTATATTTTTGAAGTTCGTTGAAAAGAAATGCAACGATAAGGCATCTCCTTCGGCGTTTCAGTTTACCTAGATACATATTAGTAGTATCTTTCTATGCTGTATATTTAAAATAATCTATTTCATCACGTAAATACATGAAAACACCAGATGTTTTGAAGGGAATATGAGGATTCTTTCTATTTGCCGCACATAAAAATATGAGAAGAGAATAGAAAGAAAGAAGAAACAGAAATTTCACATTAAGTCCAGTCAGACATTATCCTAAGCGTACGACAGATTCTCCTCAAACAAACTTTCTCGGTAGTGATTTAAATAATCTCGCCAGTTTGAAAATTAGCACCAACTTTAATGTAACTTATAATTTGTAGTGACGCGAAAGATGTAGGATTTAATTAAATTTTAAAAAGATAATTAAATAGTAAAAATATTATAAACCGGCTGCATTTTTTAACAAAAAAATTAGAGAATATAGAATGAGTAACAAAAATGATACCCTTCTTGTATCTACTGTTTTTAGTGCGTTAAAATCGCATATTGCTTGGACGCCTCAGGTTACACATTGCTGAGTATTGTATAAAATATTTGGACTTGCTGGAAAGTGATTTTACGACATTAGCGTTGTATATAGAGAGAAGAAAAGTTCAAATATAGTGTTAAGACACTCCGTTCCCCTCTTTCCGCCTAGTCAAAATATAGCGTGTTAAGTACGCCGACAAAGGTCTACGCAATTGGGACAAATATAAATATTTACTATATTAATCTTTTCCTAAAGTAAAGATCGAACTCACGACCATTGCGGTTTAAAATCACCAAGAAAACATTCAGAGCTAATTATAAAAGTACAGATAAAATACATGTAAATTAACAAAGTGAGGGCCGGGGCGTTTTGTCGCACGACTAATTGAGTCAGACTTTAGAAAGTTTAAAGAATTACCATAATTAATAAATGTCTTGTGCTGGCCTGCGCTTCACCGAGACACTGTCGCCTTGCTGGAGAATGAAATTGCCTTCGACGTTTAATACGGGAATAAAGATTTTTTTAATTATAATCACACGTTATCGTTTATTGTGAGGACATCACGCTGTATCCCGTTTATAGCAGGATAGGCAGAGAGAACTGAGTGTCATGACGCTCCGTTTCGTACATTTCGCTTAATTTTCGAGATTTTGCCTAATAAGAGGCGGAAATAAACGCTAGGAAGTTTTACTTTCGATAAGGCCAGTCGTGGCGAAGGGGCACAAAGTGTAATTGTAAAACTTACTGTGGGTTCGATCCCCACACCAGGAGATGATATATTTATTTAAATTTATATTTCCATTTCTTCGCTCTGGTGTTGAGGTAAAGCGTGGCGTTGCGTTCTGCCAATCAACACGCAATACCTCCAAAACTCGACGGTAAAAAAATAAGTGGGGAGTGTCTTAACACTATGTTCCAAACACTGAGTGCTGGATACAGCGTGAAGCTGAAAAAAAAATACAAGTAAAAATGCATAGTATTAACATCAATTGAATCTTATGCAGGATCTGCCAGTCTACATAATAATTCAATTGTAATATTGACATTTAAAAGAGCAACTGTTGATTTTGTTGTCAACTCTTCTCAACAGAACTGCCGTGCGAGTCTTCAGTCGTCAGTCGTTTAGCTTTGCGTTAATTCGACAAATCAAAAGTGCTTGAAAAAATAAGGAGTTACAATTTTGTTTCTTTTTAAATTAATTATTAACCAATTTGCGAGTAAAAAAATTGTACTCAGAATTACATTTTCAGGTACCATTAAACGTAATCAGAAAAGTTGGCAACTTCAAGTTTAGAACATCTAAATAATTGTCCCCGCGTCTGTTAGAAAGGTTACACTTGAGTAAGATAGATTAAAGAAGTTTTATCTTCGAGTCGCTTTGGAAAGAGAAATTATATGTTGAATCAATTCAAAATTTAAATTTTGTTTCGTATTTCTTTTTACAAGTGTTTTTGAGATATCACTTAATGTAATCTTAAATTGCTACAGATTGTAAACGCGACGATTGAGGGTTCAGTCTTTGCTCGGAGGATTGCTTATACTTATTTAAATTATTTATATTTTTCTGCTTCGGTTGATAAAGAGCGTTATTGAATTCCGCCATGTCCCGAACATTCAGAGGAAAGTCAGGAAAGGAGTGCCTTAACTCTACGCTCTCTTTACCTATCCCGATGCCTTCTCGTTACGTCGTGTAATAACGAGAGGGCACTTTTTAATTTTTTGGTTTCATTTCATTAAGTTTCTTTTATTAGTTTGATTTAATATGTTAGTATATAGTTATATAACACATGAATTCTGGAGACATTGTGTGTTGAGTGGCGAAATATTGTCACGTTACAATTATATTATATACAAAAAAAAAATCAAATTAGCTTCACGCTGTACACACACATAGCAGTAAGGAGGAGGAGTCAGGACTTCTCCTTGGAGTTCTTTAGAGGTTTGAAAGCCATCTAAGTGGCACAAGCAAGAAATATCTATTTATATTGTATCTTAATCTCAAAAGAAATTAAAATCTACCATCTAAACAATTAAAGTCCATCCCAACATCACTTACAAACAATATTATTATAGGTTATATAGAACAAAACTCATTTAATTAATGTTATTCTTGCTTTCACCTCATCTCGAACACCGGAAATGAATAAACAACTTTTTTAATTAGCCCCCAGCATCCGTGTTTTGTTTCCGGCCGACATCAAGTGAGATTTCACTTAAAAACATTACTAAAATAGTTGAAAGTTTCTGCGGAGCTTGCGGAGAGGTAGCTTTGCGAATGTGTTTACATAATATGCTCGTATGTAATCTACGGCTTCACCCGCGTGGTCTAATGGAATGTATATGACACATTCTAAGTGCAGGGAATACCTTGGACCGCACGTATAGTGGATTCATCAAAACGATTTAAGTACTATACAGCTTTCCTTGATAAATGGAGATAATAAAATAATGTTTTTTTAAATTTGAACCACTAGTTCCTTAGATAAGCGTTTTCAACCAAACAAACTTCTAAGTTTTATAATATAACTGCAGATTATAGTTATGTGTATATATATGTACATCTATTTTATGTCTGTCTGTTTATAGTCTACGCAAACAGATTTGAGAATTACGACTCGTGAACAATAAAATGGAACAGTTAAATAAATCAAAATCCATTAAAAATTGTGGCAGTATGTGGATCCGCTTTATTGGTTATTATTTTCAAACGAACGAAACGAACGAGAAGTTGAGATTAACGCGTAGCTTGTAAAAGATTTAATATAGAACATATTAATATATATACATAAATATTTAGGTTCAAATAAGAAAACCCGCAAAAGCAAGTAAACACTGAAAATACCAGTCATAGCGCCAGGGCAACTTGCGCCTGTATATGCTGGTTGAGGGTTCGATTTCCACTCAAGAAAATGGAAATATTTTAAATTTATATTTTAATTTTTTCACTCTGGCTGTGGCTGTTGGTTACGCACAACAGGAAATGCCTTCAGAAAACTGCTTTAACACTAGGTTCCCAGATTTCCTCTGTTTACCCAGCTTTGTGCGGGATACAGAAAAAAGGAGTTGAAAATATTAAAGACTTACAGCTACAAAGATACGTATTCTTCTTCTTATATCTGCGATAACTTTAAATCACAAAACTTTGGAAGCACCAAATTCTGAACTTCGCTCTAGAGCACTCTTTATAAGCACTTTCTTGTACCTGTGTGTATCTTATTATTTTTCATTAAAAGAATGGAACTGCAACTCGTTAGAAGTAAGACTGAAATTTAAGGTAATTTCATATTTATGAGTTCGTTATGAACCAGTCGGAGAGGTTTTGGGCTCGATACCCTATTTTATGGATTCCGTACCCAAAGCTTAAAACAAGATTTATTACTAAGATTTCACTGTCCGTCTCTAATCAGGCGGTATCTCATGAACTGTTATAAATAGTTAACATTTTCAAATCATATATAGCAGCTATAACAAGAAATACTAAAAAACAGAATATAATAAATATGGGGCTCACATACAAACAATAGTTTTTTTTCTTGTTTTCAGTTGATGTAGTGGCAATAGCTAACCGTTTGAAATATTCATAGAATACTCAATGAAACATTCAATTTAACAATAAACAATTAAAATAAAATAATATAAATTCTTAAGATGAGTTCCCGTAAAACACATATATTATTTTGGCGTTTTTATAGATAATGAGGCAGAACTCTTCGTGCGCGAGTCCAACTCGCACTTGGCGCGTTTTTGGCAGCGTGACATCATGACATGTATTACGCATATAACCACTTTCTACCCAATTTGCTAGCAAGGAAATCAAAAGCTCACGACTGTAGCGTTTTTGTCTCAAATATTTTTATTTTCGACTTAAATTTTATTACTAATAAGTCTAGGTATATTCTAAAATCTTTTCTATCTGTGTACTGTAATCCATGGAGAAGAATGCTATGTAATTAAAACACCGCAACTTCGCTCCACGTCACCCTCTAAATTTATCTCTTTCTCTTTCATTTTAAATTGAATCAAACTTGAGACTGTCCGTTTCGGAGTTTTTTTTAACTATTTTAAATATTCTCGCGCAAAGTAATTTAATGTTACAAAAGTATTTTTGTATTCGCGGTTGGTTGGTGACTATTTTATTATTTACGTCTTTCTGTATACTACTTTTCATATTATTACACATCTTCTGTAATTTATGGTGAACACAACGTGGTGAGGTACAAAAGCCTCAAACTGTAGGCGATGGTTGTGGGTTTGATATGAGTGTAGGATTAGGGGGGGGGGGGCGGCTCAGGTAATTCGTGCCCACTCCAGACTATAGTCTTGTGTCCAGCTCAGAAATTTTACTAATAAAACAATAACCCTGTAAAAATGAAGCTTTACGATTTACACGAACTTTACTTCTAGATACGTCCATAGGATTTGATTTTCTATTTCTATTAAGAAAAGCTCAACGTTGTGCTTTATCACTTTGTGCGTCATGTCATGAATCCAGAACGATATACAAGAAAATTTTACTAAGAACAATTTAGAAAATTTAAAATATATTTAAAGTAAACGAATAGATATATTTACAGTAAACGAATGAAAATTTAAACGCAGCGTGACTCGAACACGAGCCTACAGAAATGCTATCAAAACAAATTTGTTTTAAGTGATCACATAAGGGGATGCGTAACTACATGTCTTTGTATATTCACACGTATATGTACATCTGCACCTAATCACATATGTGGATGTGTGATTACATGTTGTAAAAGTATGTACCTTGGATATGATGTATTAAAAAAAAATATGCATGGCAATACATAAAATGGTATATTTAATTATGAATAATAAAATCTATATATTTTGAATATCATATTATTCTAGACTAGTTTATGTATTGTCGTCCCGAGTGTCGCAACCGTCGTTTCATATCATGCTGCATTCGGAAGGCAGCGGTGTAGTTAAACTTTTAAGTATAAATAAATAAAATGCACATGAAGACTCGTACCAAATGTATAATAAATATAATATAATAATATAAAGCCTATAATGGCACGATCTTTAAGAACCAACATAAAGAAAGTTTGGATCATTATATAAAAGTCATTTGTTGCAAATATAACTTTTTTATCACTGTTACCTATGAAACTCTAAAAGATTTTGGGTTAGTCACGATCATAACGATTAAGAGTTCCTAACCACTAATTACATCGCGTACTTTTAAATATTTAAAAAAATATTCAGGGAATCAGTTACAGTGTGTTGACGTGTAGTCACACACAACGATCTGTGATCACATGAGGAGTTATGTAATCGTAAGTTTAAATGTATGAGCGGAGCTCTAATTAACTTATTACTTCCTTTTTTACTGTAAATTTCGAAGGTTTGCTAGACCGTTAAATTTTACAAATTTCCTCATCAATTACATGTGAGAAGAAAAATAATTAGCTAAACGTACTTAACACAGATTGTTTAATCAATAATGCGGAATGTTTTAATGGAAGCGGCGTTTATTAACATTAGGTTCCCAGGTTCTCTCTGCCTGCCATGTGCAGGAATTTAAAAAAAATACTACCAAATCTACAAAGCCTCGTAATTAGGCGTAAAGTAAAGCAGAATATATCACTAAGTCCTATCTCCCTAAAAATAAATTCTAATATAAAGAATGTAATGAAAATACCCAAAGCCAATGTCAGCATCACGGCCACTAGCCAAGGATCTCCAATTAATATTGGATGTGTTATTTATTGAGATGAACATTTCCCTTGAAGTTCAAGGTCGTAATCTATCTAACGTATCCAATTAACTTAGATTTATTTAGTAGCTTCAAGGTGTTTTATAAATTTTGTGTGAGTGTGCGTGTTTTTTTATTATTACAAATATTATGTATATATTATTTTTAAATATACGCCAGAAATACCACATACTTTTTCTTTATCTCAAACTTTGAAATATAGTGTATTTTTACCAATTCCGTAAAAAACCGTCTGACTTCAAATGCAATGATTGTGGGTTCGATTAACACTAGGGGTAACGAACTATTTTCATTTCTTTATAACAAGACAAAGTACAGCGTTGAGTACCATCACATAACACGTAATGTTTTGAATGTCCGGTGATAGGACGTCTTACGGTTAGTAACGGATCTGCCCTACTCTATCCTGCTATATGCGTGGAAAAGCGTGAAGTGGAAAAAAAATAGATTAAATGAATAATAAAGTACTATTGAAAAATGAATTGAGACGTATGCAATTCTAAGCACCGCAAATGAATTCTATTTGCAAAAAGTGGAACCGAGATAGATTTATGTTTTTAATACCTTTTTTAGACATAGTCTTTCCACCTGAAATATAAGATCTCAAACGAGCGCAAAGTTTGTGAAGATCCGTGGGCGATTAATTTAATTCTAACGTTTAAAAAATATATTTTAATAAATTACATTCACTTAAGTATTTATTAGCTTAATAGGTTTCAATTCAATTCAAACTGATGTTTACTAAACACTCAATCTATCGTTCGTTTAAAAATAGAAAGCTATAACACAAAAAAATACTTGGATATATGCTTTTTTTTTTGCATATTTTTTATGCACAAAATATAACACACAAGCGTGCGTGGGTTCGATTTCCATTCTGGGGAGTTAAATATTTAATATTTTCATTACCTGGTAACGAGCCAAAGCGCGGCGTTGAGTTTGATGACCCAACACGCAATGCAATGTGAATGTACTTTTTTCAGCTTCACGCTGGTTAGACAACACTAGGTTGCAAAATGAGATGCTGTCTTATACTATATCTATCAAACTCTTCATATATCAAAGCTAGCTTGAAAAATCCTTAATTTTTTTAATAAACAAGATTTGTTATTAAAATAATATACTATATTTTAAAAATATTTTTACCTTTTCAAATATATATAAATAGATGGAAACAAAAGAAAGGGGGCGGACGTTAGTATCGCCGGAACTGCTGCCAGCACTTAGCCTGACATCTACGCTTAGAGCCCACTCCACTCGAAATAAGGACTTGTGGAAAATGTGTTGTATGAAAATATACGATATTTTATTTCTTACCTTGTATTACTTTTTCTTTGGAGTTCTACTTTGAAATGTGTCTATAGTATGGAATATGTTTGTTTTAGTAAAAAAAACCTTGGGTCCAGTTTAGTTTCAAAAACTTAAAAACAACTACATAACTAACTTTTGCCACAAATGTGAAAGACTAATTTAAAGAAGGAAAACTATCTTCAAATATTATTTAAAAGCTACTGAACCGGTTTTGATGAAACTTAGGTTTCATCAAAACTGGTTTGGTTTCCTAAGCTGGAATATATGTACCAAAATTAAATTACAAAGGATCACCTCGACATGACTAGTAGTTTCAAAGAAATTTATGGACAAATATACAAATATTCACACAGCCACTATGCACGACGAGTGCATCTAAATTCTAATAATATTAAATGTCCAACTAAAATTTTTGAGTTTTTATAAAGACATTCTTTTTAGTTGTAAATTTTCAGTACTTTTAAACTGTTTGGGTATGTTAGTAATGTTGTCAACATTTTAGACTGACGAACTAAGATGTCCACTCAAAATAAGGATTTGAGGTAAATATTTAAACTAGCTATAACTATAGGGTCTTTGACATTTTTAATGCATACGGTATGTGTATGTATGGCCACTTGATTAATTAAATATTTATTATTTTCATTTCCTCACTCTGCTAACGAGGCAAAGTGCGGCGTTGAGTTCTTTCACTCAACATGCAATCCATCCAAAATTTGGCGGAAAGTGGCAAATGGAAGTGTCTTAATAAGAATAGAGTGCCATAACACTAGGACCCCTGTCTATCCTTCTATGCGTGGGATACAGCGTGAAGCTAAGAAAGCAAGAAATTCAATATTTCAGGAGTCAAATAGTTAGGATAGAATAATTCGTTTAGACCAGTGCTCTACGACCACCAGTGGTCCGCATTTTAATTTTATGACTGGAAACGGTGAGGGGAAGTTTCTGTTTAATTATCACAGTTAATTTTTAGAATAACTACATGCATAGTGGTACTTGCTACCAAAAATGTGAAAAAGTGGTCTTTGATCAAGAAATAGTTGGGAACCCCTGGTTTAGAGGATTTAGATTTTTGCATAGAAAATCTAAATATAAATTAAGATAGAAGATCGATTTTTTAAATAAAAGCCATAACACCATATCACTCACAAAAAAATACAAAATAATAAAATTATTTATTAATAAATGCGATACAAAAACAAACAGACATAAATAAACACAATTAATTAATATTGCACATATCGTCTCGCCAAGATCTCCCTACTTCGAGGCACCTTGCATTCTGTCAACGGGTGAATTCTGTCGCTTCTTACAAACGCGGGGTCTTCGTCCAGCTCTGATAACGCTGATAACACCATGTTCTTATCAAATGGCACTTCTGGAGTGTCCGTAAGACGTGACAGCCAACGTGCTTCTACACAACTGAAAAATATATTTAAGCTAAGTTAGAAAAACCGTTTTGAGTTCAAATCCTGCTGCGTTAAAATTTTTATAGTTTTTTGGTCAGTGGTCAGTCGTAGCGCAAGGGCACAAAGTATGACTGTAAAATCAACTGGTTGTGGGTTCGATCCCCACTTGAGGAGATTTTATATTTATTTAAGTTTATATATTCGCTACAATTTATTATTTTTGTAGTTCCGCCACTCAACACGCAATGCCTCTAGATTTTAGCGGAAAGTGGAGAACGGAGTGTCTTACACTAGGTTCCCTCTGCTTATCCTGATGTGTGCGGCATTCAGCATAAAGCTGAAAATTTTGTTATGTTTTTTTAAACAATAAATTCATATTATTCCAATAATGTTAAGAGACCGGTCAGCGTCTAACTGAAATTATAATGGTCGTGGATTCAATCCTTACTCGGAGGAATAATGATATTTATATTATTTCGCCACTGCGGTAGACGCCTTACAGTCTAAATGGTGGCATTAAGTTTCGCCAGGTTCCCTTCACTTAACAAATGCGGGATGACAGCATGAAACTGAAAATAGAAATAGATAAAATAGACAAAAATAAATATATTTTAATATTTACGTACCAAGGACAAGGATCAGTGGCGACTATTTTATTTATAGGAATAGCGTTGAAGTGCTCTACAGGCTGGTGGTGTACTGTGTATTTCTTGAGACGGGAGCTGCTTTTATTAACCTTTCTTTGGGTATGCCTTTCCTAAGAAAATATAGAATATTTTTTATATGTTATCTTATACATACATAATGGATAGGTCTGATGTCAGTTAAAAATAATCAGACTTTAATCGGTGTTTATATTTTTTTTCTGCCCTAATAAAAAAAATGGCGGCGTTGAGTTGCTCGACTGAACATTGATTGATGAAATGATTAATTCCTCTGACTGGGAGTCGAACCTATAACCGTCGCGTTTACATAGTAACATTGTATTTCATATATTACTCAGCTTTACAATGTATCCGCAAACAGCAGGATAGGCAGAGGAAATCACTAGGTTTCCTCTGCTAAGGCACGTTAGTACTTACGTACGTATTCCACGTTCCCCACTTTCTGCCGAATTCTGTAGGCATTGCGTATTGAGTGGCAGAAATCAACGCCGCGCTTTGCCCCGACACCAGAGTGAAGAAAAGGAAATATAAATTTAAGTAAATATTTCATCGCCTCGAGTGGGGATCGAGCCCACAACCAGTCGGTTTTACAGTCACACTTTGTGCCCCTGCGCCATGACTGGTCTCAAGATATAATACTATTGCTATATTAAGTTGTTGAATTTCAAAATACTTACAAAATAATATGCAACTTGAATCAATTCATTGATTTCATCAGTCATAAGTCGGAATGTCAGATTAAGGTGATGCAGAGAAGGTTGTTTGTCTCCAAGTAGATTCATATACGGTTCTAGAGGACAATTTAGTGTTCTGTAAAAATAATTCGAATTCTAAAATTATTTTTGTGTTGCATAGTACATTTATCGAAGAAGGATTCCTCATCATTTCTATATGACCACGGAGTGATAAATTGCAGATAAAAGCTCTACTAGCTTTTCAAGACGGGAGAAGAGACGAGGAAAGAGATGAGACGAGAGAGAAACTCAATCAAGACAACCATAATGTTAGTCGGGCATAGATAAACATACAAAATGCATACTGCTTCATCATAATTTTGCTCTATTATTTATTAAATTCGTTAATCTCAGCGACTACTAACACATCTAACGATCTTATAGCATTAACTAAATTTAATTAATATCGTGTTTGATAATATAACATCATCATTGTATGATTACTGGAGCTATCTAGATTAGGATACCCCTTTGTTCTATAAATTTCAATACATATATTGCACATTATATATATCACTATGGTTATACCGCAGCAGCTCAACGTCTAAATGCACAAGTGCCGGTTGAGAGTCCGATTCCCTCTAGGGAGGTTGCAATACTAACTACTGCAATATTAAAAACAAAATAAAAAAATCTTTCAAACGTTCACTCGCGCCAATCACACAACGATTTAATTGTAGTTAGATAGGACCTAGTGTTAATATATTTCGTTCTCCAGCTTATTTCCGAGACATTGCATGTTTAGTGGCGATATTCAGCTCCGCATTCTGTCTTCTCATCAGAGCGAGAAAAGGAAAATAATCCATTCTCCCTAGTGGGAAAAGAACCTACAACCATCATGTATATCTCACGCAGTGCTGCTGCGCCACGGCGAATAAAAATATTCTATAAATATATTATATTTAAAAAATTAGCCCCTAAATCAACGGCAACTATTTAAGAGCACATGCCACATAACAGGTGGTCAGCCTACCAAAGGTTTTCATTTATCAATCTGTCAAAAATATACAATCTCATCTCATCAGGCGGGCAATCTATCATTATGAGCGGAAGTGACGTCACAACGCTTGTATACAACCGTATAGTTTATACAGCAGTTTTAATTAACGCGGTTTATAACACCTATTATTAGTGAAGAATTGTTAGTTTCACGCTGTATCCCCCATATAGCAGAGTAGGTGGAGGAAACCTAGTGTTATTACATTTCCGTTCCACAATTCCACTGTCGAAAAATTTGGGAGGCATTGCGTGTTTTGTGGCGGAACTCAACCCCGTGCTTTGCCTCGTTACCAGAGCAAAGTAATTAATCATAGATGGTAAGATGTACATGTATGTGACGTTATACGCGTTAATAAAGCTTTAATAACAGTAGGTACTTATTTTATATATTTTACAAACTTACTTGAAAATGTCAGTAACCTTCTCCATAATCTCTTGCAGAATAGTTTCTTTTTCTTTTAAAGCATTTCTCTTTTCTTCTGTTTTAATTCTTTGTTTAGTTAACTCCTCTCCAAGTTGTCCCAATTTTTTTTGCCTTTTTTCCTCAATCATATCGTTGTAGTCATTTCGGTCAACTAGGGTATTAAAAATATAAATTAGTGTTAGTTTTTTTGGGTTGTAAGCTAAGACACTGGTTTCAATTTCCCATTGACGTAATAAATCATTTTCATTTCTCTGACGAGCCAAAATAACTTCTTTTCTAACCTCTTCCGGCACAGCAGTAGTGTTAACCCACTGTTCCCCACTTCCCACCTGAATTCAAAACACTGAATATGGAGTGACGTAGTTCAGTTCCGCACATTGTCTACCAGAGTGGGAAAATGAAAATAATATAAATGTAGTCTTTCCCACTAGCAATGATCGAACCCACAACCACCGCGTTTGCAGTCAGACACTAAAGATATGTAGGTAATTAATTACGCTAATCTCAGTACTAATGTGTGTTTAAGATGCTTTACATAAGTTATGACGAGCTTTATTAAGCAATTAGATGTTATACATAATTAATACTTTTCTGAATCAATCACAATTTAAATGGTATTTAAGCCTTAATTATAACAATAACTATATGATATACATATGTATATTTCCTATTGTTTTGCAACAGAATCAAAAACACCTTTAGAGACATTTTATGCATTGTGGCGGAGTTCTACGCCGCACTTGCCTGATAGAAATTTCGTCTGCGCGTTGTCTGGCACTCGTTCAACAACGGCAGTTTTATTCTTATATATATATATATATATTAGTTTAACGCTGTATCGCGCACACAGCAGGTTAAGCAGAGGGAACCTAGTATTAAGTTCGATTTTCATTTTCTGCTGACTTCACATTGCGTGTTGAGTGGCAGAACTCAACGTCGCGTTTTGCCTCGACACGAGAGTGAAAATATTAAAATATTAAATATTTCATTTCCTCAAGTGGTAATAGAACCTACAACCTGTCGTTTTTACATTCACACTTTGTGCCTATGCTCCACGACTGGCCTCTTTGTTAATATTAGTATTTCAATATGGCCCATTACAAATTCAACTTCACCTATATCTTGTTGTATCTGCTTAAGATTTCGTTTCAGAAGTTCACGTTCCGCGCAAAAGTCCGTCAGTAGCATATACAGCGCGAAGTTCTCCTGTTCAACTTTGTCGAACCTTTCAATTATTTTGTTAAAATTATGTTCCTTCGTGTATTTCTGTAAAATTGATTATTTGCTGACATCTTTATATATGTTTGTATTTTTTTATACATAAAAAACTGCAACTGCTGTAGTTTTAAACTTTAGCCGTTGTCAATGTAATCGTTGTTTTTATTATATTTTCTATTTTTGTTCCTAATATTTTTTTATTTGAGGCTATTATGATGCAGAGGCTCTCGCTCTGGTGACAACACACAACGCGGCGGTCTTCATCAATACTTGATGATTGAAAATTATGCGTTCTCTCAACTTAAATGGAAATCTCTCACAATCACTTTAAAATGTTAAAGAATGCTATTCATTAAATATTTTCAAATTTTTTAAAAATGTTATTCCACATTTAGGAAAGAAAAATATTTATTGAGAAATTTGTAAAAATTTCCCTACAGAGATGCTAAAAACATAAATAAGTTGTAACAAGCGTGTAAAAATTTCGACGTAGCTTGATGAAAACGTAGGGTTTAGTGGTCAGAGCGCCGGTTCGGTTTCCAAGAGGCGCGGGTTCGAATCCTGCTACGTTCAAATTTTTATTACGCTTGTTACAACTTATTTATGTTGTTGTTTTTATAAATTTTCTAAATAAGTATTTTTCTTTCCCAAGTGTGGACAAACACTTTAAAACATGTTTGATTTTCATACATTTTCACATATATTGTAAACAAAGAGCACATTTTCCCCGAAAAATTCAGAATCAGAACCGCTGAAATTTCAGTGAATCACGCAAATCGCTAACTCCGCCCGCAAATATTTGACTTATCAATATTCCACGCTATACGACGACGACGTTTAAATACAACATTCTACAGGCTTCGGAAATAATATTTATGTTAAACAACGCGAGCTTCTTATGAGTTTACTTGTTATTTTTTTTGATGGGGAGTTACTAGGAGGAAAATAATATACTCGAAGATATACTTACACGTATAATAATGTTTAGTATCCTGTGACGCATGACTCATTCTAAATATTATGTGGAAATGGATACAATAAATTACACATTGAAACTGTTAATTTGATGTAATTAGTATAGCTTCTCTATATTGAGTTTGTCGTGGTCCAGGGGTACAAAGTTGTGACTGTAACGCGACGGTTGTGGGTTCGATCACCACTCGAAAGAATGAATTGTTATTTATTAATCTCTTCGCTCGGGCACCAAAGGAAAAAGGCCGAAAAATTCGGCGGAAAGTGGGGAATGAAGTGTCTTAACACTAGGTTACCTCTGTTTACCCGGATGTGTGCGGATAGAGCGCAAAGCTGATTAATACAAAAATATCTTTCAATTCGAACTCGTAGTTAGATATAAATATATTTTTCAGGAGGGCATGGCTTCGGGCTATTTGAAAACACCCTACCGTTTTATGAGCAAAATGAAAATTTTTACGTGATTTATTATGCATATCTCAAGAATATAGTTAATGTGACGATTTTTTCCCAGCAATTATAATTTCAAAACTTTCCCGACTTTAGCTTAAACTGTTACGAAAGTAACGAATTTTTTTATACTAACATTAACTTCGTCTAATATATGAGAGTGTATGTCAAATTCTTTTTGTATTTTTTCTTCTTCTTCTCTTTTCTGTCGTTCTTCACGTGCTTCTTGAATCTTGTTTATTCTTAAAACGCCTTTTTGCGCCAAAAAATTGTACATCTTCATCTCGTGGTCGAATGCTTTTTGTAAATCTCTCATTTCCTATAAAAATTTAAACAATTTATATTATTCACTGAATTCGTAACATGCTTATTAAATGGTGGAACTTAACGGCGTGCTTTGACATAATAGAGCGGGAAAAGAAAATAATTAATTTATCGACCTGGAGATTGGAATCAAATCCATAACTATTCACTCTTTTGCCGAAACTGTGGGACAGATTACGTTACATTAGTCTTAATATCTTTACATTATGCCAGGCCATCGTGGCGGAGTGGCACAGTCTGACTGTAACGCGACGACTTGTAGGTTAGATTTCCATTCGAGGGAATGAATTATTTTCATTTCCCGAGTTCCTACACCAGTTGGTGCCAGAGGGACATATAGGCTTAACATTTGTTTCTTTCTACCTACGCTGCCCAACAAATGCGGAAAACAACATGTAGCTAAACAAACATAGTTTATTGCTATAGAGTTTTGACATGATGGAAAATAAAATATACTGTTTTATGGGATGGTAAGTTTGTTGTCATTAATTTCTACCTGTATTTGAATCATTTGGTCCATTTTGCCCTTATCTCCTATTGATTTCAGCTTTGTGCACCATTCGTCTCTCTGATCGTAGGCCAATGTCGATGATTCGAATAAATCAGTGAGAAATTTCTTGCCTTTCTTAAGAGCATTTAACATTTTTGTCCACGATTGGTTGAAGAGAGCCCTGTATAAATTAGCCAGTGCCAAAAAATTCAAATATACTTTTTTGGGTAGGATTTTAACTAATACCCTCAAAAAGTCTAATCTATACCAAAGACTCATAGAAATTTCATTAATAATAGGCAATATCCCTAGACAAAGAAACTTATAATTTTTCTTGCAAGTTTGAGCAGGGCTAAGCATTACATAATCTTTTTTGTTCAGGATTACACCGTATAGAGCAGAAACCTAATATTAAGAAATTCTATTTTCCAATTCTCACCCAATTTACAGGATAAGTGGTGGCACTGTACACCGCATTTTGTCTGTTAAAGCAAAGAAATGAAGGAAAATACATATAATTATATTAGCCTACAATCCTCGTATTTATAAAAAATACAAAGTCAAAAGAGTCACCTGTCATTTAACATATGCTCTATTTCTTCCCTTATCTTCTTGTTCTCATATTGGACGCTATTAAACCGCCTCCTTGCAACTTCAAGTTTATTTTCAGCTGCCACCAACATTTTTTCACTGTAACTGCGCCGTTCTTGTATCTGAAGAATATATAGTAATATTAGAAGAATATTAGTAGAAAGGTTCTGATTTTTGAAAGAGATGAAGAAAGGACGAAATGCAAGATCAGTGTAAATGGTAAGATATTAGAACAGGCGAATGAAGATGATGGAAGATATGAGATGGATGTGGAAAGACGTATTGCTGCCGGTAACAAGGTTAACGGAGCCTTAGCTGCATTGATGAGACGGC
>DVQM01000264.1:0-20119 GCA_018231645.1 Heliconius ricini | reverse complement strand
TTCCCTCTGCCTACCCTGTTGTGTGCGGGATATAGCGTGAAGCTAATTTAATTTAATTTTATTTTATTATAGATTCGAACTCGATTTGGGAGAACAAAATATTTAAATTTTGCCTGCTCGGGTATGATAAAGTGCGGCGTTGAGTTCTGACATTTAACAAAGTGTCAAGGTTTTAGTCAAAAGTTCTCTCCGCCATTAAAAGGCGGCACTAACCGTAAAAGTATATTTTATTTATATAGAAAATTAGTGTAATTTATATGGTAATTTAAATAGAGAAGTAGTAGGTTATGGATTCTTAGTACTCCGCATCTCCATTTGGGAAAATTAAATATTTAATATTTCATTTCTTTGTTCAGGTAACGAGGCAAAGCACGGCATTGAAATTAGCCACTCAACAGATAATGTCTCAAGAATTCCGAGAAAAGTGGGCAACAGAATATCTTAACGCTTGGTTTCCTCTGTCTACCCTGCTATGAGAAATAGCTTAAAGCTAAAAATGTAGTTTTTTTTTATATTTATTATTGGTGTCTCCGCCTCACACGTGCTTCTTTCATTCTTTTTGTTTAATACATTTTTATGGTATCAAAATGTATTTAAATGTACTATATTAATGTACGATTTTTTCTTAACTTCACGCTTTAACCCTAGCGGGGTAGCCAGTTCACTATCATTAAACTCTTCACATTGTAGAGATATTAAAATATTTTAATTTAGGAAACAGTATTTTATTGTTCCGATGAGTCTTTTAATGTTTCTTTCTTCTGTTTTACCTGTCGAAACATTATTTTTATTAAAATTTATAAAGAAATAAACATTTTATAAAGAAAATTAAAGCTTATTACATTTTACCAAAGAAAAATGTACGTTTTTTCTACTAAGAATTAAATAAAGAAACTATTATACTGAAAATTTCAGAGGCTTGTGAATATATAAATAATTTTTTTATTAATAACATTTTTAGATATACCTAACTGGTATTTAAATTAGCTTTCTTCAAAAATTGATAACTTTGCTTATAAGAAAATAGTAATAAAAAAGTCTTATTTTTAAGAAAAAAATTATTAGTAGCATTTAACAACATAATAGAATCAAAACAAATTGGCAATTGGAATTGGCTGAAACTCTACTATACTCTCTCTCTCTCTCTCTCTCTCTATATATATATATGAATAGTAAATAAGCAGGCGAAGCCGCGAGTGGGTTGCTTGTATATGATTACTGTAATCAAGTATTCGCAGTTTTACTTGTAGCCATATCGATTATTTTATACAGAATAAAAGTTGACTATATAGTTAACTATATATATACATAAATACTTCATAATTATTGTTACTGAAATTTGATGAATATAATAATATACATATTCCATTATTTAAAATATATAAATTATACAAACAATCAATATTAATAAAAATCTATTAAAAAAATATTGTTTATAAACTTACAATCAAGCATCAACAATCAATCAACTAAATTTTTTTTTCAATGAATAGTCCATCATTAACGTTACAAGTAAAGAGAAAAACAAAAAAAATCCCAACGTTAAAACATTCACACAATTTCATAAAAAAATAATATTAAAAATATTAACATAAACAGCCTACCTTTTCAAGCAAACACATACACAAAACACAACATACACAAAACCCAAACCACCGACACCACGTGTCTCACTAATGCAATAACACCACTACACTGTCCACTCTAAGCCACAAGTCAGTCACTACTGGCGTTTATACACAACTAAAACACTTTATTTTCATACACCTGATCGATAGAACAAAACGTATAATTTTCTCCTGTCTTTTAATATTTAGTGGTTTTTGTTATATCAGCGTCTTCAATAATCGAGGCCAGTCGTAGAGAACGGGCACAAACTTGCGACTGCAAACGGGATAGGTTGTGAGTTCGATTTCCACTTGAGGAAATGAAATATTTCATATTTTGATTTCTTCGCTCTAGTAATGAGGGAATACACCGCGTTAAGTTGCGCCACTTAAAACATATTGCCTCCAGAGTTCGGTGGAAAGTGTGAAACGGAAGTGTCTTAACACTATGTTCTCTCTGTATATGCTGCTATATGAAAAAATATCTTCAATATAATTTTATAAATATCTCATGATTAGTCACTAAGACTATAAAATGACGTGCGCGAGTTTTTAATATTTTCCGGTGTGAATTTCTATGTATTTACAGATGGTTCGCTTGCGAAAATATATTTAGATTTTCTGTGTATGATTTGAAAATATAATTTATTGAAAATTCATTAAAAATTTTACTGTTTATTGAAATTATATATTTGTAATCATATGTTCTTGAGTTTGGTTATGAATTAACGGAAGCGATTTTTTTTAATTTAAATTTTACATATTACTTTTTTTACATAAAAAATATAATTATATTGAACAAGATTAAAAGAGTAAATATTTCAAATTTAATTATTTACGTAATCAATTTTTCAAAGTAACAGAAAATCGATAAATAATATCGGATGGTTCTACACAAAGGTATTTAATAGACAAAATATTACATTCATAAAGTTAGAAGCGTTCATGTTGCTGCTGCTGTTAAGATTACATATTATACTAATATAAAAAAACACAAGTTTATATATTTTTAGGGTTTTTGTTGTTTTAAATAAAACAAATATTTTAATTTCATTCTCTCCATAATCAAAAACCTAAATTATCTGTAAATTCAGTTACTTTTCAGCCACCATTTGTATGACTATATATAACTAATAATAAAAATATATATATGTACATTAATTTAAACGTATCGTATACAAAATATATAGAAAAAAAACACTAAAACATAATTTTTCGCGGAATATATTATTTTAATTATGACAGTACCGGTACCAGACCATAGCGATATGACCGCACGTTTGTCAAAACGATTTAATGGCAGATATCCTAGATTATACGTTTATCGGGTAGTGTGTGGATATTTTAAGATTGATTGATGTTACACCACAAATATTTCAAATATTAAAATGAAATCTGTTATTTATGGTAGATAGTGAAATTTATTATTTTTATAGTTTAAAAAAATATTTAGACTTTAGACTTTAGAAGAAATATTATATTGTAAATTAAATAGTTTTTTTTAGCTTAACACTGTATCCCGCACATAACAGAGTAGATAGGGGAAACCTGATAACCTAGTGCTAAGAATCTCCGTTTACATTAAGACATTTGCGTTTCCCACTTCTATAACTAAAAAGTAGGTTAAACTAACACTATAATTTTTAATCTTATTATATGATAAATTAAAACATAAGAACTAGAAAAATAAACTTAGAGAAAATAAATAAAGAAATTTAGAGGAAATTAATTAAAACTAATGAACAATTACTAAAATAAATATCCACCAGTGTACATTAAACTTTATGAAGAATAAGTGACAGTTGGAAGCAAATGACCAAATCGATATGGGGGTTTTAATAATTGATTCAGGAGTCGGTGTCCGACGCGGCGCTCGATACGATTGAAATCGTAGTAAACATTTGTATGCTTTACAGGCTATATATGTAGTAAAAAGTGTAAAGTTTTAATTCGATGGTATCGAAAGAAATCGATACTGTTCAATGAGACGTTCCATGTTTAAATATTTAAGTTATACGATCGAGGTTTTTAGATACATATATTTTCTTTTATGTTTGTATGTTTTTAATTGATCACTACTAACAACGCCTAGTTTGGAACAAGTGACAATTCATAATGTATTAACTTTGCATTATTCATAAATTAATATCAACATATTAAAAAAGTGTTTGAAATTAATCGGAATTGCTTAACCAAATTTTGTGATACTGTATGAGTTTTGAGATATATTTTGTCCCAATAGTTAAAAGTTATTTTTTTTAATTGTATTTATTCTATAGCATCAAATATTAAAAAAAAACATATTAAAGTAAATATTTAAGCCATTTTATATAGATAGTGGGCCGTTATGGGCCATTCGCAGTGTGCCAATTTTCGTTGATAAATAACTGTTATCCGGATGATAGCTTCAGATGCAGTACTTCTGCACTCACTGTATTCAGTAAAGAAAGTGCATATTTTCCTATTGCCTGTAACGTGTACTGTATACATAATATTTTGAATATCTAAGAAAAACAAATGTTGCTTAAAACGAAGAACACCTGGTGATGTTGGTTTAACTAGCTGTGAGAGATCCTTTTTTTATCGGGAGGAAACCTCTTTACAGGAACTTGAGTGGGTTATGTGACTCGTGGATTGACAATTTTAGGCCGTTCTTAGTACCCACTAAAACCACATGGTGCTTCTCTTCAACGTTATTGCGAAAGGCTACAGACGCCAATGGATTTTTTTTCGGTGGCAGGAGCCGGCTAGGCATATAGAGAGTCAAAGTTGAAGTTATCTTCGACGGCCCGCTTGAAGAAATTAACTAGATCAAAATAAAATGTAACAACACTGTCTTGTATTATTTCTTGCTCCATTTATTATAACTTTTAAAATGCCGTTACTGTTTCAAGCTACCTCTCTTTTCTTTTAATATCAATAACCTCACAATTAGATTAGATAATGGTACGTATTTTATAATTTAAAGGTCTCTCTAAAATATTATCTATATATTTTGAATAGTTGATTTTTTGTGTTTAGTTGCGCCAGGCAGTGGATTCAAAAAAAAATATAGGTATACGTATAGTCAAGTACGTCTTTATCTGAATCTACTAATACCGCAATTTGCAACTATACCACACCGGTTTTGCTACTCAGCTATAGCACAATTTATTAAAGATTCTCATTTCATTATGATATTGAGTAGACTGCATTGCATTGTTAGACTTGATCGATATTTCTATTAATAGAAACCGATGCATTCTACAGGCTTCTAACAATGAAACTAACTACGAACAAGTGGAACAGTTCCACCTCAGTATATATAAATTGTGAATCTAATATAGTGTCATTAGAAATTGGGGGTTTATGGATAACTTAGTATTGGATATATTTGATAGCTTCGTAATCAGTTTAAGGAGAAAGGTATGTCAATATTCTCATTTCATTTTATTTATTTTTTTAATTCTGAGTTTTTATTCTGCATGAACCAATGGAGACGGACATAATCTAGTTTTATAATACTCTGTTGTTCGCTTTCTGCCCGAATTCAAAATATTGTGTTTCGAAAGGCTAAAAAATCACAGAGCACACATATGAAAATAATTTGTTAAGCGAAGAAGAAATCTAAGTTATTTTAATCGTTTAATAAGTAAAAATCAAACTTACAACGACTGTGTATATCTAAACATAAATGCGCAGCACCACTTGGTTCTTTATTCCATTCCTGTAATTTAAAAAAGTTGTAGTTTCAAGTCACTACTGCATACATAGATTTACGCCTGTGAAAGCGATGGAAAAATAACATTATATTTTCTTTTTGTGTCTAAATTTTCATTTAACTTTTTTTCTTGCTGACATCTTTTTGTGTAATTTACTTTGAAATTAATATTATCTTAAATAAAATACACTCTCAATCTCGAATCTTTCTAAAGTGAACCATTTGACACTGATCGTCTATGTTATTTTACTTTATAGATTTCATATAATTGTAATAGCGCTACATTAATAAAATGCCATCTTGGCACAGTTGGATCATATTTTATAGATTACTGGAATAGTTTCAAATTATACTTAAAAATAGCTATAGCTCGCAATTTGTTTGTGTGGATTATACAAAGAAAAATCTAGTTTTCGATTCAGAAGAATTTAGAAGAATCTTCCCTTAGTGCCCTCTCTTTCCGCTAAATTTTAGAGGCATTGTGTATTGAGTGGCGGAGCTCAACACCGCATTTTGGCTCTATACCAGAGCGAGAAAATGAAAATATTAATTACTTAATTCCCACGAAGGGAAAATTAAAGCCAAAATACGTTGTCGCACGATTATGCCCCTGAGCCACGATGACCTCATTATAAATATATGTAAATAAATTTCTAAATTCCAAAAGTACTTGCAAAATATATAAAACAAAAATTTACCTAAACTATAACCATTTAATATTAGATCAGCAATATATATTCAAGACACTTGACCAATTGATGATTGATCTAAATAAAACTGTCAAAAGGAAATTTGTCCTCAAAGTCGAATGCGTTCTGGCGACACGCCAACTACGGCGACTGTATTAAAGCTTTCGATTTACAAAGATCATTGTCATCTTATTCAGTGTAAGAAAGTGCCCAAGATGTAAGTAATGTCACAGTAATATAGAAGTTATAAATTGGGCTTGGCCTACATTATATAATTTTTATTTCTGTGCTAGAGGCCCTCACGTGGCTTCGTGCGCTTGAACTATAAGAATATTTATTTATTTTAATGTATTTGGAGATTTCAGATATATCTAGATATATATAACATCTAGGTGGACGGTAGGTATGTGCGTACGACAAACGTGGTTTTTCCGTATATATCTAGATCCACTGGATATTTCAGGGCATAAAAAAGTCCCTGTATCTTTCGGTGAATGTCCCACATAAATCAATTTAGCTGTTCCTGAAATTAGCTCGAATAAAAATTAATGTTTTTTTTAATGTTTTAATATCGTGTATATAATATATGCACTTGAAAAACAACTTTTAATTATATAAATGTATAGAGTACATTTGTACTAGAATACATAAAAAAAAAATCAAGAATGAATATAAAACTGCCCTTCGAACATATAAATTTCCATCTATCATTTAGGGATTCGTAGTGGATTTTATAATAGGGTACGGCGTCCCTTTTGTGGCTAGGTAAGGGCAAATATTTATAAAGCCGTAAGTTAGAGGTTAGATGTATTAGCATTTAGTAAGAAATTTTGTGATATATATTTTTGAGGTTTATTACTAAAAGGAAGGGTTTTATTCTTTTGTAGTAAAAAAATAATTGTAGTTATGAGTTTCAATCTTAATATGCGTATATTTATGTTTACAATAAATGGTCAATTGAATTACGTTGCGTACGGAACCCTAAAGATCAAAGCAAGAAGGTAGGAGATCTCTTATACGGCCTTAGTGGGACCATAGTGGTCTTAGTAGAGCATCGTCATCGTCCTCTCGAACTTATTTTAATATTACCGCTCCAATAAGGTAAAGCGCAGTGCACATTTTTGCAATTATGTAATAGTCATCCTAACGTAAAACCGGAAGTACAGGCCCAAGGTATTCTCTGTTTACGATTAAAACACATGAAGCTGTTAAAAAAACTGTATACATTTGATAGCTTTCTATATTCTCCAGCTACTATTCTATTCCATATCTACCTGTATAGATAGCATTTCTTTCAATGAACGGTCCGTCAATGTGACGATGGATAACAAAACAAACATTCATGCAACGCATTGCCGCATGCCGCGACCGTTGTGGGAATAGCGCCAAGATATTTGTTTTATCTATTTGCTTACACTAATAAAAGCTTCTATAGTATTATGTGAGTTCTATTCAGGTATTTTCTTTATCAAAACATGATAATAGAAACTAAAAATTCTTTATAATTTTCTATCTTACTTTAAAGGATTTTATTACGTATATAAAAAATAACATTTAAAGCTCACATAGATCTCTCACGATTTTAACTAGAACGTTTCTTGTTGTAATTTTCCGCCCTTATTCTTATCAATAGAAAGACCCATCAAGACACTTCCGTTCCCCACAGAAATATTTTTAATTACAAGATTTCTTATACAATATATATATTTATAATGTATCTAGTAAATCTAGTGCACTATTGTAATGTCAGACTCCTGGCGATAGGCCAGAACGGATAACACTAAAGATACATGGATGTGAACAAGTTTGCTCTTAACATGTATTACAGAAAAAAAAAAATAGACATTGAACGGCCAATGTTTGTGTTGTACTGAATGAAATTTGCATTTACAATTAATATTTATTACTGAAGCAATTGTTTCAGAGTATCTGTTAGTTTGACATTGTTTAAGGATTCATACCCTAAATGTGATGTACCTTACTTAAAATCAAATATAAATATTGATTTTGATTAAAAATATACAAAAGCATAATATTAATTATATATTACACACTATTGTATCTGACACTTTTTATTTATATATTTATAAAATAATGCTTTGGTTGGAACCTTTATCGCTGTGATCGTCAGTTACCCAAAATCTTTTAGAGATTTAGAGGTAGCAGAGCTTAAAAGTTTATATATTAAAAGTTTTATAGCCCCCAGTCACGACTCAAGTATTTTATGCATTTGAACAAGCTATTAGAACCATAGTCGGACATTATAACGTACACCGAGTTCCAGGACATTAAATAACACCTACTAAACATATATATAATCGTAGAACAACGACAGAAGTGGTAAACATTATGTCAACAACCAACGCCATACAAGCATAGCCTACGTACGTACGTAGTCACGATATACTTAGTTAATGTCGCTATAACAGTTCGCATTAGCTCATCACGTCAGCCTCCGTTAAATCAAGGAACATTCAATTTTGTAATTTTGGTCAAAACTTACTCTGATCCACAATATGAATCGCCTCTACCCATATTTTATTATTATAAAAATATTAGATCTTTTAGGTTGGGTGGTTAGTCTACTAACCACTTATTTGAGGACATTTTAAATATATTTCTACTATATCTATTGATGTTATAATAAACTTTTATGAATGTTTAAGTAATATGCAGTAGACATTTCCAGAATTTTGGTTAATCAAATACGGCAGTTTTAATAAATATTTGAAAAAAATATGTAATTTATTCACCGACAAACTATGAAATTCAATAATAAAGGTAAGTGTGTTTATTTAGTTACAATTTTAGTATTGATTTGTTTTTTAGTATTACTATAGATTTTTTTGTAATACTTTAGATGTTTTTTACTAATTTTTTTTTCAATTTTGCTTTCTGATAATTAACGGAAATTATATGGTTTACTAACCACTAGCCAAGAAGTTTACTAACCACTGCGGCTATAGTAGGTTAATTTTATTCATAATGTAATGACATGTTACTTTTTCATAATGCTGAATGTCTTTTTAAGTATGCTAAATTAATAAGACGTACTAGGTTTACTCTAGAAGATATTTCTTCAGATGGTGAGAGTGTGCGCTATGTGGAACCAGGTGAATAATACAATGTTGGATCGCAGAGTATTGTGGTTCTCCGTGACCTACAGATGAAAGATTTGATGATAAATTTGCTTTGGTTAGTGAAAACATTGGTAATTTCAGCCAGCACATCAAATAATCAAGATCCTACTAGTGTTATAAAGTTCAGTTTAATCAAATGAGTATACAGTAGTAAGAGATTGCCACGCTGACACAGCTATTTGGTATGATTTAGTCGTACAAACATTTCTAAATGTCTCTTTACCATCCATATAGAATCCCAGTAAGAATACTATCCAAAATAGATCAATTGGATCCCAAAACTTTTGTATAAAGGTTAACCAAAGGATCTTGACACTAGCAACGACGACAAACTGCAAGCCAAATTCAATTACAAGAAGACCAGCATAGTCTACATGGCAATAAAGTACCTGTCAAATATCTGTTTGTATCCGCAAAGACAAGAAATAATTTTTAGATATGTATAAAATTTATATTTTTCATACACGTCTTTGAATAATATTTTATTTTGTATATTTATTTCTATTAAATTTTATATCGACCGTCACGGTGGTTAGCAAAATAACCACCTTATTTCTCGAAAGCCTGCTGGATTATTTTCATTTAATTTTTTTTATTATTTATTTTTATTACATTAATCGGTATTTATTATAAAAATGCATTTTTTATATTTAAAAAGTCTTTCATATAAAAATGTGTCTGAAAGAGCTAAAAGATCGTACCGTTATAGTCTTCGAATGATTGACTATATTACTAGCAGCCCTCTCGCGGCGCCTATAATATTTCGCCTATAGATTAATTATGTCATTTATATATTCAATATTTTTAAATAGAGCGGCTACAAATTTTCTGAAATGTAAGAAAACGCTGTTGCATGTACACTTTCGAGCGCGTGGGATTTGGATATTATCCATGTCCTATATATTCCTAAAAAAGTATATAGCAAACTCGCAGCCATTGTTAGAATGTGCAAAAACATTTTCGTCACTGAAATACTCAAGCGCGTCTGATTAAGATATATATGGTTTATCTTCATGCCCTAGACGTGCCATCTAATCTGAAGATTATTTGAAGAGACTTGCCTAATATGAGAATATAATTATTTTTTTTTAAGTCATTAATCGTAATCTATTAAAAAGCGTAAAAAATAGCATTACATTAACAGTGTATGTTTGAAGTAGAATGTATGCTTAAGAAAATATTTATAAAAATATAAATATAATAGGAATATAGGCAGCACGTAACTGCATTAAACTTTATAGACCAATTTTTATTATTTCGGCTTGCGAAATTCATCAGATTGTAAGAAGTATTCCCTTCAAATTAAAAGATAATTGACACGCTAGAGAATATCGAGGTAACTTTTTTTTCAACTTTGTAGCCTCTCCATCTTCTTTACGTCACTCTTAAATTGTCAGATTAGTGAAATATATTTTAATCTACTTTAATCTGATGCGTTAGAGAATTTAAGATGATTTTTTAAATAATCTGATCCTTTACTATAGGCAAGCGTCCATATACGAGTATATGAGACTCATATTTGTGTGGAGGTACTTAACCGAGCTCAAGGAATTCCCCAGTTTATTAATCTGCCGCACTTTACTAAATCCTGAAGTCCACGCCTCACCCCTCCTATCAAAAGTGCACTACGTCGCTGCTTGAGAGAATGTCATCGGCAGTGAGGTCGCCCCCCCTTTGAACTCGAGCTTAAACAGAGCGTTGAATTATTTAAATTTTACATTTTCTCGAAAAGTATACGTCCAAGAGACATGTTATAAAAACCAAAGCTTAACGTCATAAAATTTCCTTGATAATGGAATAATTTTAGCTCGTAAATTTTATAATCTAAGTCAAATAAAAAACTGTCAAATATCACTTTGTATTTTTTTTTTCTTACAAAATGCCTTGTAGTGACTTGTTTATAAAGGATAAATATATGGTGCCGCGGATTTTACTTTAAAACAAATGAAACTGAATGATTTTGTAGTATTTACATATATTTATTTATTTCTGCAGCGTACGCACTTTAAGAAAATTAATGGTGTTCGTTATTATTATATCGTTCTTCTGAGAAATGTAGCTTTCATACAAAGCAAAAAAAAAATTGGACATGTAGATCCAAAGATCTTAGCGTTTAGGCAAACAAACAAACTCTTCCGCTTTATTATATTAGTATTTTTTTTTATTTTTTTTAATTTTTTTTTTTTTTATAACTTATTTTCATACTGCAATCTGTCGCCAGTATGGGACATTCAGCGGTAGGTATGTCAAGGATTTGGTTGGCCTGTGTAGGCGCTGCGACTTGTGTCACACCCTACTTAAAAATAAATCTTGTGCTTTTATTGCAGCATGTCTTGGGGTATCTTTCGCTTAAGTCGGCGTTGGCATTTCATATCGTCCATTAGCTTTTGGGCAAGTACGTTTGGGTGGTTTAATATTCTTTTTTTATATGTTTTTGTGAATTTGACTATTTCGTCTTTAACTGTAGGCATTGCTAAATCTTTGTGCAGTTGTTCGTTGGTCACAAACCATGGGGCGTTAGTAATAATGCGTAGCATTTTGTTTTGAAATCTTTGGATGATTTCAATGTTGGAATGAGAAGCTGTTCCCCACAGTTGTATTCCGTAGGTCCAAACTGGTTAGATATTAGTATAAATTATTATTATTGTTTTGGTACGAGTCCTTTAGAGCATAATGGTATATATGGGTCGAAGCGTCTTCGCTCATTTTACGGGAGCAGCATATGGAGAAAAGTATTTCAAACCTATATCTAAAAAAAATTATCAAGATACGTGAACAGTTTACGTAGGATTTTTTTTTCATTTCAGGATTTTTATCCATACGGTATTTATTATATGTGACGCAGTTACGAATAGATACCAAAATCGTAAACACTTAATACTATAAAAATATTATTAAAGGCTGCCGATCTGCCACATTTAATTTTTAAAAATATACCAGAACCAGAATGGGATATCTTATTCTATTTTACGCAATAACCTATTTTCTAGAATAAATCTTGTTTAGGTTTATCAATGTTCTTATTAACGTGTTGAACGTTATTAAAAACTTTAATTCACCGCTAATGAGGCGTGTGTAGCGTTACCGCTTTGATAGGTTTGTGTCTGTGTGTATCATTTTTAACAACTGGCGTCTTATTTTACAACGATAATTTTATTAATTATTTTGTATGAAAAGAATACTTTTTCATTTTTAGCAAATTTCTTTTGTTGTAATCGTATTAGGCTTTTCTAGACCACTTAAAATTGTGGTTTTATTTAAAGTGGTGATAACTAAAACATTCTGTATATTAGCACCATACTTAAGAGATTGACTCAACCGCTTTCTTTAGTCACCCACTCTCATACATATAAAACACCGCAGCTGCGAAACTCGGGCCGTCCACACAAAAATGACTATGGATCATAATTATCTATGCTAATTATATGTATTGTAATGCATATTATTACTTATTTATTTTAAATCTTCATTTTAACCTTTAGTCTTTATCACTATTCCAATGGATAGCTAAAAGCGTCCTATCCTATATTTGAGAAGAATATTAGAAATGACGTTATTCATTGTCGGACATTAAGCATAGTTTCAACCTTAGTTGGTTTTTTTGTCACTGGGAAATACATTTTCGCGGACCACCTGAATTCTGGTAGCATTGCGTGTTGAGTTGCGTAACTCCCGCTCTGTCTCGTTGCCAGAGCGAAGATATGAAAATATTATATATTTCATTCCCTCGAAAGGAAATTGAACCCATATACTACAGTATTTACAGTCACACGCTGGTGTCCCTGCGCCACAACTCGTCTCATATATTAAACTATGAAATATTTGTTTCATAACAAAATGGATTTTACGGAATTTCTCATTTCAGTTCACATTCTAAGCTTATGTTATTAAAATATTTTGCCTTTGTTTCTGTATACTAATTTTCGTAAAACTATTATAGTTTTAGTGTATAAAAATAATAATATTTAAAAGTATTGTTAATGTTTACAGATAATTTCCTTACAAGCCTCTTTAAAAAGTGGAAAAGTTTAACGTAGGAAACGGAAGTATCTGAATTTAGAACGGAATATCTTAACACCAGAGTCCCTGTTTCCCTCTGCCTCTCTCTAAATACGTACAGAAACGTTATATATTCTTTAAGTAATTTTAGCTTTAGTTAACGTATGACTGCAGACATAAGGTGTCTAGACACTCAGTTTTATACCTTCCACTCGAATTTGAGACATTGCGTCTTGAGTGGTGAAAACGCAATCAACGCTGCACTTTGGCTTATCAGGCAAGTGAAATGACAATAATTTATGTTGACTAAAATTATTATATATACAAAATATATTTTAAACTAAATTAATCGCGATCTATTAAAATTATATATTTACAATAACATACTGTATTCATGCAATTTTCGCTTAGTAAGTTAATAAAAATAAGCATTTAAAGCGTAAAATTCTGATTATAACCACACTGCCGATTGGGAATCGAACTGACTGTCACCTTACTTGTAGTGAAAAAATTCCCGTCGAATTAATTTAAGTTTTATGAACCAGCCGCAGTCGGTATGACGCCGTTGCGGCGCAATGGGACATAAAGTTACTGTAAATGCGACGGCTGTAAGTTCGGCTCTCACTGAGAGGAATGAATTAAGTTATTAAATTATTATAACAAAAAATATAATTTCTCAGCTTCAGTTAACCCTCAACTGATGACATATATAGCGTTAATTGTAGCATTTAAACGCAACAGTTTTTGCTCTCGACTCTTTTAAAGTCAAGATATTTTATTCTTCGAACTTAATTTAAAATTACAGTTGCTTTAATAATAGAGTGTGTAGAAGTGACCTAATTTATGAAAATTAATTTGTTTCATTTATCAGCGTATAGCACTGGTCTAACTTATAGAAGTTTGTGGTGACCACTGATCGCCATGTTGGCATGAAAAAGCGTTGCGTTCAGTGTGACTACCATTAAAAATTATGCCTAATTAATCGATTATTAATATTTTTTTCATTTGTGTGCTCTGATAACGAGGCAGAGTGCGGTGATGAGTTCCGCCACTAAACACGCAATGCCTGGAGAATTCGGTGGAAATGAAAGGGATTGAATTAACACTAAGTTCCCACTGCGTACTCTGCTAATAACAGGATACAGCGTGAAGTAAAAAAAAAAACATTAACAAAAATTTGATAAAATATAATATGAATTAATTATATTATCTATCTTAATGTGTAGGGCGGTACAATAAGCGGTTGACTCATTCATAACGTCTTGGCCGCGCGCCAGTGCTTGCTCCGTGTAGACAATTCAATTATTATTATAACTATATTTATTAGATTTCCCGGTACTTTGGAAGCTAGAATATTATTAGATGTTTTCATAATTTTGTTATCGTTATTTTTTGGGTTTTTAATTCTAAATTATATTAAATTTATAATGCTAAGAAGCTAATGATTATCTGTTAACATAACGCAAAGGCAAAATAAAGGCAAAGCACGGCGTTGAGCTCCACCACTTAGTAGGCAATGCCTCAAAAATCGGCGGAAATTGGAGAACGGAGTGTATCCTGAACGGAGGGGACACCTGCTATATGCAGGATACAGCGTGAAGCTTAAAAAAATGTAAAAACAAAGTTACAACATCCATTATACAGAAAATCCTAACATAATGCATTCACCATAAAACGTCTTCACAAGCGATCCGTTTATAAAGTCCACTTTAGATATTTAGTATTGCGGTATTTTTAAGAGTCTCGGCTCTCCCTGAAACGATTATCCTCTTGTAAACTGAAAATTTTGCAAAATGGCGGCGTACTCGCTGTTCGCCACTCAATGAGTATTTACTGTAATTTCACTTTTGTTAAATACCTTATTGGATGGTACCTGTTGTGTTCTATAATTATATAGCTACATGGTTGAATTGAAAATGCAATGGTCGTGTGTTCGATTGCCACATACATACACAGAATGATAAACATATTACACTCTTTTGCGTCGAGCACTTGGGTAAAAAAGTATTTCGCAAAATCAAAAAAAAGGTATCAATCAGGTCCTTTTAGCAATGGAGTATTGTATGTATATTTATTGTGTAATTTGTAAAACTTAATAGACTGGAAAACTAACACGTTATTATTCCCGATTTAGCTCCAGCTCTTTGTATTTACAAATATTGTGTTTTAGTATAAATTTGGTATAAATATAGAGAAATATTTATTTTAGAAATTTCAAAATATTTCGTGTAATTTTTATTAGAATAACTCATAAGGTGGGATTTGAACCCAAAAACATAATCTCTAGACAGACATTTTCAACCACTTATTACGATCGCACACAGTCACTTAGAAGAAAGTCCAATATATATTAATTCAATTAATCAGGCTTAAAGAAAGTAATATATCATATTATAAGAATGTCAGCGCAAACACAGTGCCATATTTCAAATATGATCCGATATTTCATTTTAAAATAGACTGTTATAATATTCAGTCTGCAACAGTTGTTTGCAAGAACTAGCCAAGGCGTTTATAGTCCAACTAAAGCATAAATTCATTGAAAACTCAGTTCACCGTCTTTCGAAAACGGTCTTTAACGTCCACTGGGCTTTGTGTAAATAATGTTTCTACAATTTATCGTCATAATAAATGTAGAGTTGGCTTTTTCTATGGGAATAAGTTTAAATTTACTAGTTAGTGGGGTGTTATTTTTGCAATATAAGTGAAATTGTTGTTGTTGTAAAATGCGGCCATCTAGGTATGTTTAACATGAATTGAGTTGGATAAATATATAAAAGGCATCAGGTTTTATATATTTGTTTAGTTTGCTTAGACACCATGCGGTGTTAGATACCGCAACAAGTCTCTAAATGAGCGAAAATTCAAAAACTATTAGAGTTTGTATATATATATATAAAATAAACAGTTATAAGAAAATGATGATTATAAAATAGTACTTCGACGTATTCGGCTGAATATCAAATACGTACTTAAGTCACATATTTTGTTGTAGAGAGATGATAGCTACAATCAAAGAAATTGTTGATTCATTTCTAATATTCATAAATTCAATGAAACATAGTCAGCATTAGAATTATTCTTAAAATGTAGATTCAAAAGCAGGACATGAAGAAATGTTTATTATTTTGCATTTTGGTAACCACAAAATAATTTTCGATTTTATAGAGGCAGGGCACAAAATGTGACTGTAAAATCGACTGATTGCGGGATCGATTACCACTCGAGGAAATGAAATATTTATTTAAATTTATATTTTTTTGTTTCTTCGCTCTGGTGTCGAGGCTAAGGGCAAAATAGCAAATAATTTTTACTTGTTTTGATGTCTTTAAATCGTGTTTGTAACCCTTAAGAGACATTGATACAAACAAATGTAAAACAATCAAGTCTATACAAGTTTTACCAATCACTTTCTGAATATATTTTTTTATTCAGAGAGAACATGTGAACCTAATTTTAAGACACTTCGTTCCCATTAAGACATTTCGGATCTTCAATTATAATATGAATTTTGGAGGTAGTGCATGTTGACCATCAGAACATAACGCCACGCTTTGCTTTAATGCCAGAACGAAGAAATCAAAATATAACAACTATTCAGTGTTTGAAGTAAAACCAAATATACACTTCGTGGCAAATTTGTATTTATATTAACCACGAGATGATGAATTTATCAAAAATAATTTTAAAATATAAACTGAAAGTAATTTTTACTCTTTCATCTGCTCACTGTTCAGTTATTTTCATAAAAACTGTAAAATTACATTGAATAATTAAACTGAATTGTATTGTGGGTTCGATTTTGACTCTGGGAAAAGAATTATTATTTTATAATATGTTCATTTCTATGTTCTGGTACCAACGCAAGGGTGCGAGTTTCGGTACTCAACATACAAACCCTCGAAAATACGGCGAAAAGTATCTTAACACTAGGCTCTGCCTACCGTACAGGATACAACGTAAAGGTGAAAAAACAGTTAGTTAAATTACTCAAAATAGCATTATATTTATTACACAAATAATTATAGCCTTTATAAACATATTTTATTAAACAAATTACATCAACTTCTAACCTACAGATAGATATTTACAAATATTCATAGGTAAAACCAGATTAAGCAGTTAACACTGTTGACTACAAAGTACCTTAGTTAACCCATCTGCTAACCAACTTCCCACCAACCAACTATCAAATCCACCATCCGTTAAATATTTAACAGAGATAACTTTTAATTACACACCAAAAACTTGATGCCTTTGAGCCATGATTAAAATTACATAGAGGGAAATTTATTTGCTCAGAAATCTGAATATGTTGGGATCAAATTGCTATTCAGATATCAAAGTTTGTTTAATTTGAAATCGCACAGGTATTGGAAGTTTGATTTTGAAAGGATAATGTTTTTGCATTATATGAAAAGGTTAGTTCCGAGGCTTGTCGCGGCGCAAGGGCTACATGCAACTGGTTGGGGGTTTGATTCTCACGCAACGAATTGAAATATAAATTATCTTTATTTTGTTGCTCCAGTAATGAGACAAAGCGCGGTGTTAAGTTGCGTCACTGAACACTCAATGCCTCCAAAATTCAGTGAAAAATGGTGAATAGAATGTGAATGGAAACGGAGTATCTTAACAATATCTTTCCAGGTTTCCTATGACTACCCTGATATTTGCTTGAAAGTGAAAAGGTTCGCCAGGAAAAGATGTTTATATATTCAAATCATATATAAGTGAAATTAAAATATTATAATACATAAGTAAAGCTATATAGCTCAATGCTATAATTAAAATTAAAATAATAAAGCATGTCGTCATCAAAATAAAAAAAATCTTGTATTGTGGCATATTTTTTTTATTTTGTAAATTATTACAAAATAAAAAAAATATGCCACAATACAAGATTTTTTTTATATTATATTAAATATTAGATTTTAAAGAAAAAGTGACAAGTGACTACAGTATTTCTCATCGAAAAAATATAGATTATCTAAGTACTAAAAAACAGAATTCTCAATATCTCTTAAAAGAAAAAGAACGCTTTCTAATACAAATAGAGATATTCCATGTCAAACTGAAAATATAATTTGAAATACGAGCTTAAATTCACTTTAATATTTATATGAAACATATTTCGAATATCTTGAATCCCCACGTGGCTACTCCACCACTCTATGTATTTTATCCCTACCTACCATATAATCGGGGTACCAGGGGACGATACTCTTTATCCGGGATTAAATTTTGCAGCGGACTTTGCGACGTCTGGAAGTCCTCATCTCGCGGTATAAATACGGGATAACGACGAATTATATTTTTAATAGAAGTGTTTTTATATATTTTTATCTTTTTTTAGATGAGAAATAAGAAAAATTGTTTGGGTAAAATGTAAAATTTTGTATATTTTAAATAAACTGCGGTCGTTTGGGCTGGAGGTTGAATAATTATGCATATTAAATACAAAAATATTTCTTTTAAGAACATATTGAATTTTATTAATCAAAATGAAGAGATTTTTTGATATTTTAAATAAGTTCAAATGAGGCTGTTGTGGTGCAGTTGTTCGATTGCACTTGCGAAAATGAATTATATATATTTTTATTATTATATATAATATTTTTGTCCTAGTGACGAGGCTAAGTGCGGAATTGAGTAATTCAAGGCGCTAAATCAAAGCCACAGAAAATCGGTAGAAATTATAGAAAGGGGAGTCATGAAAAACAGAGTGCCTTAAGATTAGGTTCCCAGGTTATTTGTGTCTATTCTGGTTTGTGCGGAATACTGCGTGACGCTAAGAAAAAATAAATAAAAATATGAATAAAGAAACTGTGTCCATCTATATATAATGTCTAACATTTGCATCTCGAATCGTGACGACGGCGACGCCGCGCTTTGTCTTAACAGAGGAGAGAAATGAAACATGTTTGTATTTAATTGATATAGAATGTACATTGATCATTGCATCATAGAATAAAATATTTTATATTTATAAATATAAATTTTAAATTTCAACTAAAAGTTATTTTAAAAGTCTCAACCTCGTTGGTCCAAACTAAAATCTAATAATGTAAAATCTCGTAGGCGACATCATATTCAATTTATTCCTTCGATGGCTACTCAGAAATATCAAATTGTTTAAGACTAGAAAAACTAGTCTAGACTCCGGATAGCCTTGCGAAAGAAGTAAAAGCTTTCCAATTTAATGTTTCCTGCTTAGGTATAATGATTAAATAATATAAAGAATTTGACACTCCCCATACAGGGAGAGAAAATATAAAGTTAAAACACTCTGTTCTCCACATCCCGAAAAATTCGTTGCACTGCGTGTTAAGTGGGAAAATTTAAGCTAATATTTTTTTTACCTATATCTGAATATTCTCTATGTTTCTTAAGAACGAATTATATATTTTATATATAATGAGCTTACTATCCCAATTTCCGAAATGATTATTATTTTTAATTCATTAAAGAATTGATTTGAGATCAACTCTTCGAAAAAGTACCATCAATAAAATTGTCATGTAAAAAATATGTACATATAAGCAACTTAAAAAAGCACGAATCCAAGAAATAATATCATAAAAAAATAAAAAAGAAACATAAATATAATAATTGTATTTAAAAAAATCCTAATATAAAATTATAATACATAAATAAACTTCTCTTTACATTCACTCTCTTAATTATTCCCATCTATTTAAAGACAGACGGTTTCTAAAAGCCAAATTAAGGAAACAGGATCAAAATCAATACACGAGGGCTTTCCAGGTATTATGTATTTATAAAGAGGGCAATTACGCTAATGTGAGGGGGCCTCGTATAAGACAACAAGTTCCTTACGGAATTCCCGCTTAAGTAACAATGTTTAGAATATTTTACTTTATACATTTTGAGTTAATAGACTGTTAGATTTAAAATATTGTTGTTAAATGTAAAAAAAAAAAAAATAATTAAAGAAAAATAAGCTGTAAATCATATATATATATA
>DVQM01000263.1:0-20120 GCA_018231645.1 Heliconius ricini | reverse complement strand
TATATATATATATATACTTACTTATTTACCTGTAGCTACACTTTAAACGATATATGACTTACTATGATGTTTTAAGCGTTGCAGGTGAAATTTACACAATAAAATGCCAGTATTTGCCAGAGAGGTAGAGGGAGACCTCGGTTGACCTTCGAAAACATAGTATCGGAGATACTGGAGGCAAATCACGTAAAAAGCATGAGGACCCCTCAGAGGGCAAGGGAGAGAGGAGGGGAGGATGTATGAAGAAGTTCATGACAGTGGACGAGGCGAAAAAGGCATGCAGGGATCATAGCGTTTGGCGCTCCGTTCTTTCTGGCTACACCGCTAAGAATAAAGCGTGAAGCAAGATTAGATTATAATTGACAGTATTCATAAATATTAAGCTAAAGTTACTCAGTCGAAAAAAATGTAACCGTAAAATTATCTACAAGACATCTTGAGCCATCTATTGATTTAGGGAAACGTTTAACACTTTTTTTAACAAGACAATCATTGTTGCCACTCACACGCAATGCCTCAAAAACTCGGCGAAATGTAGTGAACGAAGAAGTCTTTATGAGGATGGAGTGCCTTAATACTAGGTTCCCAGGTCCCCTCTGCCTACACTGCTATATGCGAGATACAGTGTAAATCAGGCATTGTTAATTGGAATAATCTGTTATATTTTTGCATAATCATTTAATTGCGTTTGAAAGGAATTTAATGAACATTAGAGTTTATCTGGTGTTGTAAAGAGGAAAACGACTTGATTCTCACTAAGTTGCTTGCGTCTTCTTAATTTAGATACTTATAATGAGACTTCTAAGGTAAACTTATCTATACATATACCTAGTACGTAATAATAGATTCTCAGTTTATGAACTTTCATAATTCATTAGACAACAGTCCTGGATATTACTCGGAGGTATGAATAACGATTCCTCAATCGAAGCACATATTAGATATAGACGCTCAGCAATTTTAAGTTTAATTGAAATTTTATTCCGTTCTAGATTATAATTAATATCATAATGCAAGGTAGCCACTATACCAGCTAATCAGCCACAAACAATATATCTACATGCTGGCTTAATGATAATTATTAAAATTTTGTAGCCTTATAACTACCACTAAGAGTTTTATTTAATAATTTTAATTTAAAAAAAAATAATCCTACTAAAACTTTAATCTTGTATCTAAAACATATAAACGATTTGTTAAAAGGCAAGGTAGGTAGGAAAATGTTCACACTTCAAGAAAAAACTCACTTTAATTTAACTTTTTCGAATCGAATCATTGATAGCCACCGTCAATAGAAAGATGGGTTCGAACGAGGTAAAAAATGTGTACGCTGAAGTATGTGAGGTCGTGGACCGCGGGTGCTTGTGTCAAGTGTCACGGGCAGGAATAACTGAGATGCGCCGAGTTCAAGAGGCACGACCGTCGACCAGCCATTGTCCGCTGTCGCACGACGAGACGAATCACATCAGAGGCTGCATGACCCACGTCAACGCGGTCACGAAGCGATTTTCCACCAACTTCCTAATATTATACAAAAAACCACGCCGCAAATAAGATCATTTGACTCGACACTTCCCATGAACACATTTTTTGTTTTTGTTCTTTTAATCAATTCAGTTCGTTTTTCCTCTTTTAATCCAAAGCTTATTTAAGTGTGGAATAACAGGAATACAATTTATATTAGAGGATAAAATTATTAACGAAAACCATCAAGAAATGTATAATATGTAGTGTATGTGTACCGCACATTTAAAAAATAACGCCTTGTTTTTTAAAACGTGTAAGAATCTGTCTAGTAATTGATAATCCACGAATAAATTTACTTAATAAAAAATGTTGTATATCATTGTTAAAAAAAAAATTAGGTAAAAATAATATTTAAAAATTTAAAATAGAAATTAATCCAGATCAAGATGCAGATTATAATTAAGTTTAAGATGGATTAAATTTTTTTAAACGGAAAATAATTTTGTAATATAAAATTGAAGGTGGATTTAAATGTGATTTTAAATAATTTATTAAAATTATTAATTATCAAAATATGTACATATGGCCCGTCACTTTCATTTAAAAATTGAAATACGTCATAAAAAAGTAGAGGTACTGGAAAGTGTTTCTAGAATGATCAAATTAGAGCTTGAAAAAATATTTTATCAGGCATCACATTAGGTGCGGGTTACTATATCGTCAAAGTTTCATCTTCACTTTTGTCTGCTGAAACATGGAAATTTGTCAAATCTGTCTGCTGAAACAAGGATGTTTATCAAAATTGCGGGGTTCTAGGATTTATAAATGTTATGATCCCGCAATGGGATGGAATGGAATTCAGACAAGATTTGCTTATGAAATTTTAATAGCCAAGCATACAGCTCATTAAAAACGTCAGGGCGACTAAATAAAAAGGAAAGTTTTGTAATATTAAAGTTAAATTTCAATAATAAATAACATTACCACGCCAACGACACTAGCAGCCAATATGTACTTAGAATCTGTTCTTGATCTGGGCCTCTTGGCCCGCTCCTCAAACACCACCCCAGCCCGTGTCGTGAATAACGTTTTCCCTTTCTTAGAGATATTTATGGCATAGGGAAACCAGCATAATCCACAATAGGTATTTTGTAAGAAACGTTTTCAACTGGATTTTATTATGATTTATTAATTGATTGCAAGGCACCAAACACTATTTTAGTTTATGTTTTCTTTATGTTAAATGGATGGCATACTTTTAATATTGCTTGTTCCGAGCATCGGTATTACTCACCTAAGGTATCGTATCTCATCAGGGAGAATATACTTAAAAATTTAATTAATATTTTAGTATCCAAGGACATGCATACTTAAAATTGTGCACGCTGCATCCGCACATAGCAGACGGAACCTGGAAATTTGGGAACCAAGACAGTCCGGAGATACGGCATGATGAGCGGCGGGCAACGGCGCGCTTGGAATCGTTACCAGAGCGAGGGGAATGGAAATTTCAAATATGGCATTTCCTCAAGTGAAATTCAAACTTAACAGGGGGCACTAACCCCTGCGCCACAACTGGCTGTTGTTTAAAATAAACAACAAATAAAACTTAAAAGTTAATACCTATGTACCTGCCTAGCTTTATTTTATAAATTTCCAATTTTAGATTTTTTTTTTATTTGCACTAAGTTTTTGTCTTCTTGCTAATTTCATTATTGTACGTTAACGAGAAGTATCCTCTAAGTTTTGATTACGCTCCAAACGTACTAATATGCAACATTTAAACATAATATACGCGGCATAACATTTATTAACTTTCCTGCAGACTTGTCTGTATATTGTCTGTATATTTGATATAATTTCAGTTTAGCTTGATATATTGTTGAGAAAATGGATTTTGACAGATAGAGAGACGGACTGACAGAATGTTTTCTGTGACTCTAAAAATGTCCCATTTGTTCTTTAGAGGTATAATGTTGTAATATTACAATTATTATGTATAAAGTGTATAAGCAAGTAAATAATTAATTTTGAAGATAAACATGGAATCTACAACATCTATAATTTTTTATTTTAGTATAATCCATAATTTCAATTTAATTTCTGACACAACAGTGGAACATGAACAGGCAAAGAATCAATGGATCTTCTACAACCTGCCACAATGCAATGATGGCAATACATAGAAATTATTTTTTCTAAATCTGGTGTATACTGTTAATTAAAATAAAACAGTTTTTAAATTTTTAAAAATAAAGCTAAATGTGTGGTTGAAACACTATAATAAACATAAGCATGAAAAAAATAATATATTTATTGTTTATATAAACTTAATTATTTTGTATAAACTCTGTTTTTCATATATTATTTATGTCTATAATTAAATTAAACTTGCATATCTTTAGCCCTTACAAAGCATCAGCTAAACATAACAATGAATACACAGTACAATCAGTGTTAATTAATTTACATTATAATTAAATTATTTACTTTACATATAATACCTCATAACTAAATCCATTGGAACCATAAACAAATATATGTTTAAAAATTGTTAGTGGTCTCTAATTCAGCTTTTTTTGTTGAATTTAGCGAGTTAGACAGAGGAAACCTAGTAAGAAACTCAGATAAAATCAAAAAGAAACTAAATATCAAATATATAGGCAACTATAATTTTCATAAAACTAATATATATCAATATACATAATATATAACATCAACTATTGTCAAATATTCCATAAAACTTTATTCTGATTTATTCTTCACAGTATATAGAATTTGATTGGTCTGGTAAATGAGGTATAGAGCGCTCACAAATACAGCATTAGCCCTGAAAAATAATAAAAAATACATTTTTAAACTACCTTTTACATAAAATGTTTTCAACTTTAAATTGATCCTTTTGCACATTAAGTTTATGTTTTAGAATGTTTAACTCATTTTTTACTACAATTAAGATATAATACTTGCTATGACCAATAGCTGTGTGCACCAAATATCTTAATATTTTTGAACAATAATTTCAAATCAAAATATACATCAAAATAAATAAATAAATGTATATCACTATAATCAAAAGCTTTTTTTTAACAACAGAACTTTACAAAGAATACTCATGCATGCCAAAATATAATGAATAATATCTTTAAATAGCATACTTTTTTCATATTTAAAATAAGGAGGCTAAATTCATATCAGAAATGATAAAAATGCACAGTCTATAAACATTACCATTGTGGGTTCGATTACCATTTTGGGGATTGCTTTTATATCCTCACTCTAGTAACAAGACAAAGCGTGGTATTGAGTTCTACTACTCAACACACAATGTCACAAAAATTGAGCAGAATGTGGGGAATAAAATATCATAACACTAAATTCAATCTCCATATACCTGCCAAGTGCATGATACAATAGTAAACTAATAAAAAAGAAAACATTAAGTACGACTACTTACTGGCCTTCTTTAAAATATTCCTTTAGAGTATTAGAAAATCTCTTTGAATATTTAACAAATTCTCTTTTTCTTTGTTCCAAAGCTTGTTTTCCAGGACCAGGGGTATATGATGACACTTCGTTAACTGCATCTAACAACTTCTTTATAGCTGATGCTATTTCTCTTTAAAATGGAAAAACACTTTTAGAAAAGGTAGACAAATAGGACTTAAGTGTCCAGATAACATATTCTCCGCCTACAATACAAATTCAAATAATTGAATGGTATCTCAATGTCACATTTTGCTTTAAAAGAATGTGGAAATAATAACACTTTAAATATAATTATGCCCCTGAGTTGAAATGACTGTCCCACTGTACCACAATTATTTCACACTGTGCCACAATTATAACTGGAGGCCATTGTGGCATAACATAGTAAAAGTAATACAAAATGCCTTAAGAATTAGGTGAAAAGGAAGAAACAGAAGCATGTTAATGGGGAACAGAATGTCTTTAAGCTACATTCTCAGATTACCTCTACTAAGTACTAATTGTAAGATACAATAGAAAGGTTAAAATATTTGTGTAATTTAGCCTAAATTATGGACTTTTATGGTTGTTTATCAAACATTCCACATCACCATGCTCAACAACTTTTGTTAAGACAGAATTTCAGTATTTCTTATACTTTTGCAAGACTTCTATGATTTTGAAGACTGGCCCACCTAAAAATGAAATAGGTGTGCCACACGTCAAAATTCATTTTACAAACAAGTTTTGTGTTTTTTTATTACTATCTTCACTTTGAATTTTATAAATAATAATAAAATAATTAAAGTACACATTGTTAATAATACTTTTTTTTGTTACACTTAATAATATAAAGAGGAGTAATAACAACCAAATATGTTGTTTAAAACAGTGGCGGTGTTACTATTATATTCAAGTACAAATATCTATTAATGTGAGAGACAATTGTGTTTGATTATAAATACAATGGGTTTGATTTCCTCTTGGTGGAATAAATTACTAAATCATTTCTTCAATTGGTAAAAACAGCACTGCATTGAAATCCATCAGTTAACACTCACTGTCTTGAAAATATAGGCATCATTTAGGATAGTGTGAGTTTCTTAACACTCTGTCTACCCCACTAAATAAATTATGTACAATTTTAGTTTTTGATCACTAACTTACTTGATTGTTTCAAGGAAAGTTTTTCTGTCAGTAATTTCATCAGGGATTCTGCTTAATATCTTTTTTAAAGCTGTGGATTTCTTATTCAATTCTTGGAATGCTTCTTCGGATCTATTTAACCTCAAGTCAGCACCTATTGGTAATTAACAAATTAATAACATATTTGCATCCAACATCTTTCTTTTTATATTACATACAATACAAAAAAAGATATTCAAGTTTAGGAAGCAAGCGATACATGCAGACTCAGGAAAGATATTTGTTTCTTTAAGCAAATTACAGTTTAGTTTAGTACTCTTTACATACATTCGGTTTCTGTTAATGTTCCTTGTAAACGAAGTAAACTCTCATTCATGTTAACAGGAATATCTGCCCTTCTCATGATGCCAGCAACCAAGTCATAATTGAGACCTGGAATAGCTGCTTCCGCCTTTGTAAGTGCAGCTCGCAAAGTTTGAGAAGCACCCAAATCATATTTCTCTAACTGAAATATATATTAAGATTTACGATTATTAATTGATCTCAGGCACTATTACCACACATTAATTAACAACGTCAGTAACAAAATCATATGGTAACTACTTATACGTGATTTTCTTATATCACTTCTACTTTTAATCTAATTTTATACAAATTGGATATAAAAAATTAGGTAGTATTTTATATTAATAAGTACCTGTGTTAAAACAGGACGTATTAAAACAGGTAAAACTAAAGAAGTGACAGGTAATTCATCACCCATTGTCATTATGTCCAACAAATATATTTAACTTTAATGCTACAAAAAAAACAACTTTTTAGATATTATACAACAGTGACGTAGTTTACACGAAAAGAATTAATCGTCGATATTAGAACATGTATTTACACAGTAACAACAAAAAATATTTTAGGCCAATATGTAGATAAAAAGAAAAATGAAATATTGGACAGTAAAGACAATTGACATTTCAAATGAATGTTGGCTGTACAAAAAATATAAAATGTAGAGAAATAAACTAATAGCCAAATATAATACAGCGTTTATACACGTAGTACATATTTGGCGCAGCAAATTCTAACAAACTACGAACTTTCACAATCACCTAAGAGCTGAACTCCTAAGAGCTGCTAGCCAGAACATCGTTATTTTATAAAGCCTGAAAACTTCAGGATGCAGGGAGATTTTTACTACCATATTACTTTGTGTTACTCCTCGGAGATAGCTATTTAAATATTTTAATATATTTTTTCAAATTGAACAACCAAGTCGACATTCGCAAACTTATTGCGCACTTATTACGCATACTAATGCGTTTGAGTGTCAAACCAAGATGACATGCTAATTCCTCCTCGCACACAGGCTGAATCTTATAGAGAATTTAAAACAAACTGCTTACATTATACCGGGGCAGTCTCCCAAAATTTATGTCTTACAATCATGTCAAACGTCATGTCTAATTAGATAAGTTCACAAGAAACTTGTTAGCTTAGGGCCAAAACATTGCCCGTGTCCTTATGAGAGGACCAGCTTCCCGTAGCGGCCTCTCGGGTCTATGCTTAATTCTTTTTATAATATTTTAGTATAAATTTTACTATCAGAACAAAAACCAGCACACCCACACACAGACAGAAGTCCGAGGCGAGTGGTCGTTATTGTATATCTGCTTCCGCTGCTTACTAAATTTTAATCTTCATATGGCACTCTCAACTTCTTGCATATTAATTCGCCATCTGAAACACCAACTCAGCGTTTCGCTGGTACTTAAGTCAAAAACGTAATAACATTTACGCATCTCCTTGTGAATTTTACTCACCGCTATAAAGTGTATGGCAGATTAGTAAATATTGGGAATCACTAAAATACCACCAAAAATGATTTCCATTTTCCCGGAGGGTGTTAGTTAACCCTTTATCTGAATTATCACGCTTCATCTTTATCAGTGCTTTCGTTTGGAGCTCTTGCATCTTGTTATTTTTTTTTATTAAAAAAAAATATACGAAATCTTATGAACCAAATATGCTTTCTCTTTTTCTCTTTTCTTTCTTCGCTGTCTTTCAGTTCATCATCTCAACAGTCGTCGTGCTTTTTGCTGAAGCCTCGTTTCATTTTACCACATACATACTTCTGTCGCTGCTTTCAACATATAATTAAGAATACTGGCAGATCATACTTCAACATTTCCATTGTCTGTTTAATAGGTGTCTAACGTATTCGAAGCACTCTCATTTTTTTCTTTTCTGATCGGTGGATCTAGAAACTTCCAGTTTCTTAATTATCGATTAAGAAGCTGTGAAGCTGACAGCTGTGAACTATCAACTCAACTCCAAGTTTGGACACCTCACTCAGCTGCGGAACACGGAAGCACGGAACTACAAACAGACCTCTTATGCTAACGACTAGATATTGGTCTATCCCCAGGTCAGAACCATAAGCACTCGCATGTCCATAACATAACCTCAAATACGGTGCTCCACTAAGAATAAGTCAATCATACTTTTTTGTTTGTGTGTTTGTGTGCTTACCAAGTATTTATGAGCCCACGATTACTGGAAATTATTTTACATGCTTTTTATTATATGATTATATGTTAGTTTCAATGCCTAATATATATCATTGCTGATAGCAGCATAGTTTTCCTTCAGACGGTTATCATTACTCTTGGTTTGGTGGTTCTTTGATAATGGCGTTCCGAATGTCCAGTAGAGCACATATCACTTCGCCAATGTCACGTTGTGTGGAGAAAAATCGTTACTCTTAATAATTGTCATTGTCAGTAACAACACATTAACAAGTAATATCATCATTACTTTTATAGTTCTTATCAAATTTTATTAGAGTAAAAAATATAGTGTAGTGTATTGTTTGAATGTAAAAAATATTCAGTAATTACGATTTACGATTTTTCAATACACAGGATTCTAAAATCTAGCTCACCATTGCCCAAAACGACCAAATAACATGCGCTTAAATAATTTTGTTTTCAATAAAAATATTAAATTAATAACCGTACGGTAGTTTTTTTTTATATTAGCTCTGGCAGCCCTATACATAATAACTTCAAAAGTAAAACAATTATTTAGTATTTTCAATTTTGACATTTCGATTTCTATTAAGTTTTATTTTGTGATTACGATTAAAAATATCATTATTTTGTTTGGTACCAATTGCTATTAAAAATTGATATTTCAAAATAGTTTTAATTGAACTAACATTTAAAGACATGGCTAAAAACACTTCTAGCTCCGCTTTTCGTAAAATTGATATTGATCAGTACAATGAAGATAACTTTAAAGAAGACGACGCAGTGCAATCTGTGCCTACCGGACCTGATGAAGCAGAAGTCTGTGCATTTCTTAACCAATATCCTTTTTAATAACGTAAATAATACTTTTATTTCATGTACTTTAATAGTATTTTGTAAAATATATTAGTTGACCGATAACTTGACAATGACAGTACTATATGAATCATGAAATTATTATGATAAAATGTTAAAATCATTCAGCACAACCACAAAGTTATATCCTTGTTAAAATATGGAAACAACAAATTAATGAAACATAATAATTTTTCCCATAAACCCTTTTGGTTGTTTGAATATTAAGTACACTTTGAGATTTAAAAAAATATTAAATCGTACATATTATAATTAAATGGAAAATATGCTACTGTTCATGAGAACACAATGTAGAAACCTGATTCTTGCCTGAAATTATAATATTGTATGTTAAAAGAAGTGTAAATAATTAGTTTGAGTTAGGAGCAAATCAACAACTATAGGATTCACAAACAGACATTGTAACATTACACCACAATACTCAACATTTTGTATTTTAACTTAAAAAAATATTTTAGTTATCTACTGTTACTTTCATATAACCGACTTAGATCATATTTTTTCCTTAATAAATTAATACAGGCAGATATGTTGAAGCCCTTCAGCATGTGTTAAGTAATGCACCTTTGGGTTCCTCTGATCAACAAATAAAAGTAAGTTAATAGTAATATAATTAGCAATAATAACTGAAGAAACACTTGACACATGACTTTATTAAAAAAATATGAAATCTCATGAGATTTTTAAAGATCAGGTGAGTAACACCTTAGCACTTTCCTCATTTCAGTACTCATTGTGACCACTACTTGTGAAAATGTTTACTATCAAATTCAGCCTATGGCTAGCCTATATGTTATCTTTTATTGTGTATTGCAAGTAATGTTACTACTTATTCAAATTACTTACATTATTCATATTCTTTTTTTATTGCTTTCCTTTTTTTTAGCCTCCGGCTTGTTTCCTGCAGCACATATGAAAATAGACAGAGGGAACCTAGTGTTAAGACAATCTGTTCCCATTAGGATACTTCCATTCCCCATTTTCCCGGGATGATTGTTTTGAATTTTTGAGGTGTTGCATGTTGAGTGGCAGAACTCAATGCTGTACATAGGAGGAAATCAAATATTTCATAAAAACATTAAATAATTCATTTCCTCCAGTGGGAATTGAACCCACAACCCATTGTGTTTTCAGTCACACAGTCACATGCTTATGCCCCTGCACCACAACAGGCCTCTTCTTCAAACCACCATAGCATATTTAATAAAACTTGACTAAACCAAAGTTCAGTTACTGCTTCTGCATAGAATTAAATAAACAAAATAATGTATATTTTTTAGTATAAATCATTTTAAACCATTTTATTTTCTGGAAAAGAATATGCTATTTACAACATAGTAGTACCTTAATATTTATTTTCAGGATAATGCATTAAGCTTAACATTGAAAGTATTACTTGCAATAAAATCAGCCCAAATTGAAGAAGCTGTTGGAACTCTTTCGCTGGATGATATAGATATTCTGATGAAGTATATTTACAGAGGCTTTGAGTATCCCTCAGAAGGATCAAGTGGGCATCTTTTGTTGTGGCATGAAAAAGCATTTAATATTGGCGGTTCGGGTTCAATTGTGCGTGTTCTATCCGATAGATTAAAAGTCTAGTGTATATGCAATAAATATTCTTTATAAATTTGTTCAATAAAATATATTATACTTAATCATTTAGTGTTTTTACTGGTACACATCATTTAACTTTGGTTGCTGTCTCCACCTACAAGATTTGTGTTGAGTGATTCCTCTAAAGCTTTTAGAAGTTGTTTTACAGTTTACTAACAAATTTAAGTTTTTTATTAATAAAACTTTGTTAAGACAAATATTGTATGCCATGAAATTATTTATCTTTAAAAAATGGTCCTTTGATCTGATTAGGAGTCATTGTCCCTTTGAAATATTCTTAAGTAGTGTAAATAAATCAGCTTCATGCTGTATCTTTTGTTGTGGCATGTCTTTTGTTGTCTGGTGTTGTCTAGTGTTATGACACTCCGTTGCCAACTTTCCGCCGGGTTCAGGAGGCGTTGAGTGGCGGAACTGAATGCCGCGCTTTGCCTCTCTACACCAGAGTGAAGAAATAAAAATATAATATAAATTTAAATAAATTTTTGATTTCCTCGAGTGGAGATCGAACCCACAAGCAGTCGCGTTGACCGTCACCCACTTTTGCCCCTGCCTGTGCCACGATTGGTATCGTAAAACAAGTAAAATAATTATTTAGTGGCCTGAAAAGCAAGAAAACATATCAGAACATGACGAATCATTTTTATCATTAGTATCTTCAGCTCACTGGTTCAGTTCACAAAATTTGGTATGAATGCCGCTAGTTCAAATGAGGTACCAGATGAAAGAACTCTGGCTAAGCTTGAATTTCAGAAAAAGCGAGACCTCTAATTTTTGTATGGAACCCTCGATGGGCTTGACTCGCGCTTGTCCGGTTTTTAGTAACACCCAGGCATTACGTATAACAAGTAATAAAAATATGTTTCATCACATTCTGAGAAATGAACAAATGTTTATTTATTTTGCAATTTTATCACGCGCCGGCTATATATATAATATTATGTTCTATTTTACGTTAAGCTAATTTTTACTTTCGGAAAGTATAAAAAACCTAACATCAAAAATATAATAACTATCAGTTACATGGATATTTTTTGTTATTTTTTTTAATTTAACTAATTATCTACGGACTTAGTCATTTCGATAAACATATTATAATTATGTAAAATTACTCAGTAGGGACCTGCGTATTTTTTTTTCCTGAATGAATGATTTTTGGTCACTTCATGAAATGCGACCAGTTCGTGAACTGCTCAATGATATTATGAGATAAGTAGTCAATACGGACAGGACATCTACATTATCCATGATTAATTATTGCATCAACTATTTAACGACATTCATTTTATTACCAACATTAGTATTTTGCTGCCTTGTAAAATTTTTAAGAAAATACTTGAATAAAAATCAGCTTCACAGGGAATCTAGTGTTAAGACACTCCGTTCCCCGATCTCCCGATTTTTTTGAGACATTGCTTGTTTTATAGGGATCAAAATGGTTAAAGTTCAACATCCCGAGTGAAAGTTGTCTTTTAAATTATATAATAGGTACCTAGTGTATTGTCTAATAATAAGGGGTATATTTATTTAGGTCTATTATTTCGAATATAGTTAGTATTCTATCCTTTAATGATACTAAGATAAAAAAGATAAGTTAATATTTTTATAATATTATATAATTATAAGTTTTTTAATGCACATTAGGCTGCGCTCATTTATAAAAGTTACGTAGTGAAAAAGGAAAAACGAAGATATATTTGTTAAGGTATGTACTAAGTACTGTTTAACAACTGATCTAGCCGATCTAACATTAAAGTGAATACTGATTTCAAGCGAATGCTAAAGAAAGTAATAGTCAAGAGAACCTCTCTGTTGAGAGAAGGTGCTATATAAAGCAGCTCAGTACACTTGTTTTACGATAGTTCTAACTGCACCTTGGAGCTTACACTCACTCGTAGCACAATGGAGATACCGGTTAGTATTTTTTGTTTTAGATTGCGTCGGAGACGTCGTCGACTATATCTAGCTGTTTTTACAAGGAAATGAGCACATTACATAATTTCTTATGTAAGACTTATTTCCGTTTTGTAACTTCAGATTTAAAAAATAAAGCATTCTGACTAACCTTACATAAACTTTATTAGTATACTATGTTAACAAAGACTTTCGTTTACATAAGTATGAAATATTTATCACTATATTTTTTTTACAGAAATCGATTATAATATTATGCTGTACTGCCATCTGCCTCGCCTCCCATCCTTCCCATCATTCCCATACAATACCCGTAGAAGGATATGAGACAGAACTTCAGAATCTTGGAGAACATGTTGAAATACCGGAGACTCCGGTTAAAGTGATCAAAATAACTAAAACTATTGCAGTCAAGGTTCCTGTGCCTTATCCTGTGAAGGTTGTGGAAAAGGTGCCATATCCTGTTCACGTAAACAAGCCATACCCAGTGCCAGTGCCACAAATTATCAAAGTACCAGTATCTCACGTACACGGTCATGGTCACGAAGCCCTTGATGTAGGACACGGACACCAATTCCAAGACCGGCAGCAAGATGGCAACTCATATCAAGTGCAAGAAGAACAACGTGATGCTCCATCTTCCGACTCGTACGATGATTCAGGAAATCAATCGTTCGAAGGACAAGGTAACAGCGAAAACAGTTTTGGCGCTCCGAGTGGAGATTATAACTTATCGTCAGGGGCATTTTACGGACAAGCACCACAAGGTTATCATGGTTTTCCTGCAGATCAAGACGGGCATAATTCTTTTGAATCAAAAAACTATGACCAAGCAATTCAGAATTATTGGAACAAGATAAATGCACATGGAAATGTTGGACATCCCAGTAATTATCACTAACAGCTTAGCAAATCCATTAAATTTATAAGTTCTAGTACCTGAAACATAATTTGCATTACAATTTGTAGCAAAATAGTCACTTCATTTCATTCAGCAAAGGAAATATTCCTATTATATAAACTTTTTTACAGTTCATTGCATATTACTATATTGTAAACTAATCCAGTATTTTAAGGTTTCTCCAGCCTAGGAAAGACTGGAAATAGCGTCGTGTCTGTGAATGTTATCAATTGTTGTTGTTAGTTGAGGTTGTTATTAGATGTGTAAGTACTTTTAATATTATTCATTTTGACATAAATTATTTTTTTGTATCAAATAAAACGTCTTTATTCCTTAAATATGTTTATTTATTATCTATTATCCACATTTAGAGTTATGCTAATTACGTAACAAACTCGGACAAGTCGATATTGTACCTTATTCATATATCTATTATTCTCTTTGTAATTATTTTGAGATTTTATAGTAAATTAAACAAAAAAAAAATCACCACATTATATTTTTCTTAAACTAATTAAAATTCAATAAAAAATCTATGATTATTACATTGGTCAATAGTGTAACTGTAAATAAGCTTTATAGAAGATACACACGATACACTTATATAGTTTGCACTTACCAAAAATCCTATAACATTGACATAAGACGAAATATTCATGTTTCGATTAAAAACTATTATAGATCATTCTTATATAATTTGTACGCAATATCAGTAATATGAGATTGAAAATAGATCACCTATTGTATGTGTAAGGTTGTAATGCATTGTTAAAATCAGTTGTAATGGTTTCAAGGTTCAAACATTTCACCTAAACATTTATAAAACGTGCAACAACGTAGACTACTTAGAACAATACTTAATTAATTTGTTTCATTAAAATGTAAACTAGGATATCTACGTAACTATAAAGATAGTGTCAAATATGATACGTCTCTGAACATTTTAAAAATACGTATTTTAATACATTTGTAATTACATTCTTTATTTTTAAACAATAGTCCTATGTATCACAAAATCCTGTTTATCGCACTTTTAGTGTCAAACACTACATCCCTAATACGTAATCCAGTTACTCATTAGGGTTGCCAACTGTATTGCAAACGCAATATATAGTATCATATTTCAAGTATTGTATACACTGTTAGATCAAAATAGAGTAGTCATTTATAATGACAACATATTTTTAGGTATTAAAAGGCTAACTAATTTCGGAACGCCATAATTAAAGAACCATAATATATTTAAAGTTAATGTGTTGTGTAGTATAGATTTTTTTATAAAATATTGGCAGCCCTATTACCCACGGAAGTCACTCATAAAGAGCAATAGTTTTTTTAGTGTAAATATAAATACTTATGAAGAATAATTCATATAATTTCAAATTTCTCGTGATGGAATTGTAGACATCAAGTAAGATTTTAAGCGTATTATACCTATCTATATATTATATATATATATATAAGTATATTTTTGATACTAAATTACTTTGTTTAGTAATTATTTATCTATCATTAACTTAATTGTTACCTTATATAATTTTTTATATGAAATTTGTAAAATTATTTTTATCAACAATATAACACAAAAGTGTTAAACGTATATAACTATAGACTCCACGACGAAAAATCGTATGATTATAATAAAATAATTTCAATACGATTATAAATAAGTATACATATATTTATCATTAGGCAGTTTACAAACAAATTTTAGCATATTATGTTCTCCATAGTACTATTGTAGGTATTACCAACAATTTCAATGTAACATGCCAATACATGCAATGGAAAGGTACCCAAAACTCTAAAAGGTTTATCACAAATAGAAATATTATATCCAGACACATAATATACAGTGTATAACGCGGTTGACGGATCAGTGGTTGCCTATGGGTTGATCTCGGCACCTATCCATTCCATCCCCATGTATGTTAGCCGATCTTCAACAGTTCGACAAATATTTGAAAAATTGCAATTTTTTTAAAAAATCGGATTCTTAAAGAATATTGTCAAATACAGCTTGACTGTTGCGTTTATTTAGAAAAAAAATCACAAGCGCATATCTTTTTTCTAAATATAGCTCATTAATATAAATCTTAGAAATAACATGGAAACAAAAATAGTTTTTGAATAACTTTCAAGGACTGTAGCGAAAAAAAATACTGGTGTTTTTTTTTCAGAAGTATTTTCAAAAATAACTGGTGATAGTATAGAATAATCTCTAAAAGTTTCATAGGCGGAGCTCATTTACAACATGTTAAATAATGTACTCAAATCATGAAACAGTAAAAAATTGTTATTCTTATTACGAGAGTTGACAATAATGAAATATAATTTTTACATATTTACATAAATCTTTGGATTTTTTTACCAAATTTACAGCTTCATAACTTTTTTAAAAAAATTGTTCAGTGTGTACAAATATTTCAATATTGTAAAGCTGTCCTAGCACAGGTCGTGAAATGGCTAATCTACTTGGGTGATAATTAATATTAACTTTTACATGCTGTGGAAAGAATATTTCACAAGTATTTTTTTGTACTGTCTACTTTAAAAAGTATTAATTAAACGAATTATATCCGCTAATTAATTCACGGTGTTTATATCCCAATGAAACCTTTAGTGTTTATTCTTTATCAATCATCAATTTTCTTTAAAAATCCGTTTTTTTCCGAAAAAATAACAAATTTTTAATTATCTGCCGAACCATTGAAAATCGGCTTACATACATGATGGTGTAATGGATAGGTACTACGATCCTCTACCCACCTGTATAATATAATATACACTCTGGCCGTCGGTCGCTCGAAGCAGCAGCACATCTATAGACTGTAAACGACGCAACGACTGTGTGTCGGATTTCCACTCGGAGGAATGTTTTGTTTTTAGATATTTGTCCTGGTAAAAAGACAAACGAGGGATGTTTCCTTGCGTGCGTTGCTTTGCCGCGATGAGTTCCATCACTATGTCTTGAAAATTAGGTGGAAAGGGGGCAATTAACCGTCTTAACACTCTGTTCCCTCTGCTCACCTAGCTATATGCGGCAAGCGTGAGCGTCAAAAAATATAACAGATATTTTTCTAATATTAATCACAAAAAGTGTTATTATAGCTAAATGCTGTTGAGAAAAAATAAATGTGATAAATCAAAATATAGTTATAAAAAACATGGTAATAAGAAAACAAACATACAATCATGGCATTGATAGCGTCAGCGTGTAGAATCTACTAGTAGGTCGATGAGGACTGCACTTGTGGGTGTTCCTCTGTAGTTTAGGGACGTGTAGAATATTCCGGAAAGGCGGCGAAAACTGAGCTCGCGGGTGTCCCTTTGCACTTTAGTCACATGTAGAATGTTCTAGAAGGATGGCGAGAACTGAACTCGAGGACGTTTCTCCGCGCTTTCGTCGCAAGGTTCCCTCGGCCGCACGAGCTCGGGCTTCTCGTCCTCGTCCGACACGTACATGCGCGTGAGGTCTGACGCCACGGAAGCCGTCTCGCACACGCTGGGTAACACAATTTCATTATTTAATATAAAGTGATCTTTCAAATAATAAAATTTCAAATAAAATATATTATGGGAAGTATGTATAAGAAGTTTTAAAGCAAAATGTATGTTTGCCTCAGGGCGCAGTGAGCCAGCGTCTGATTACTAGCGCAATGGTTGCGGATGCCACTTATGAAATGTAAATTATTTTCATTTAACCGCTCTGGAAAGACAAATATTTGCTATTCGATTCGCAATACACAGAAAGTAGAGAACCGAGTCAACTGACAGTTGAAAATATTTTTAAAAATGTTACTACACTTTACTACATATAAAAATTATTATAAATTAGCAAAATTTAATAAATTATGCTAAAATATTATAACTTTTTATCAATAGTAGTATAAATGATGGATTTCTAGCACATCAAGAAGCATCACTGTAAAAGTATAATATATTAAATATTATTAAATTACATTGATAGTATTCTCCAATACAAAAAAAAATAAACTACTAAATATTAAGATAAGAAACAAGGTCAACAAAATGAGCGCAAAAAGAGGAAGAGCGCTACTTGTTCCGTGTCCGGTCGGGGACATGCACCTGTTGTATCAACATCCTACTACAATATCAGTGGTTTCCAATCAGTGGTCCCCAGAAACCTAATTATTCGGTCCGCGAATGATTTTTAATTTGGAGGGTATCCAGTCTTAGGTATATCAATACTAAAAGAAAAAAAAATTTTTTGGCCATTTGCAAAAAGAAGGTATTGTTGCTTAAAGTATTAAAATTATTAAAAAGTTACCTATGTTTGTTGCCATTCTTATTATTAAAGTTTAGTTCATTTTAATTAATTTGAATTATTAAAAACTATGATATAAAAGTGGCTCCCGACTAAAATTTTTTTAAGTTGGAAACCCCTGTCTTATATAAAACGATTAATCGCGATCTCGATGTTCACCTTACTAAGCTAAGTGAATGTTTTTTTTACGTATCGACACTTTCATTTTACTTTACCTTATTTTATTAAAAGAAATGTCAATCTAATTTATATAATGTTTGGCAAATCTTGTTCACTGCATATATAGATTTAATATTATCAGATTCGTCCGGCGGTGGCTATATGTTTTTATATTTTTTTTATTTTGGTTGTTCTAAATTAATTTATAGGCAGGGGACAGGTGTGTGACTGTGACGAAAATAAACATTTTATATTTTCGTTTCTTCTCTTTGGTGTCGAGGCAAAGTGCGAACCGCCACTCACGCAATACCTTCAGAATTGGCCGGAAATTGGCGAACTAAGTGTCTTAACTATAAACTCTCCCTGCCGATCCTGCTGTTTGCGGCATACAGCGTAAAGCTGAAGGAAAAGGCGTACAATTTATGTGCAGTTAATTATAAATCAGTTTTGTTATTTGAATAAAGCATTAGTTTTCGCTATGACGGTTTCCTCTTGACACAGTCGAGACAAATATAAACTTATATGAAAATAAACGTAGTGTTAGTCATAATAATTATCATATATGTGAAGGAGGAAACAATAAAGTTATACATTTTATAAATAAATATGTTATAACAAGATGACGTGAACTATTTAGGTAAAGCAATTGAAAATTACGATTAATATAGAGGAAAGTGTAAATGTTTATATTTTCTGTAAAATATCTTCGGATTGAAACCGTTTCTAAAGTTTATAATAACATTTTTCCCATCAATTTTACAAATTATAATAAAAAAGTTACACAAAGGAGAATAAAACGATTGCATACATTCGTGGGCCTAGAATGTTAAGAGATGAAAATATTATGATTTAATAGATTAAGAAACATCATTTCCTCGAAACATCATTTCCTCGCTGAAATTGTTAGCAGTTTTGGCAATCTGAAAGCTAAGTTATTAGATTTTGTATAAGTGATGGTGAGTTCACAGCAAAATAAACCTCTATAAAATAGGTGATTCCTGAGAAAAATCCATAAAAAAAAAGAACTGCTCTCCTTGAAAATGTAAAACAAACGGTTCAGCATTAAAAACGAATCGGGAAGAACGAAACGAAACGATTTCTTTATATTTTTTCAACAATTTTTTAAATTTTATTTTCTTTCATTATACTGTAATAAAGCACTAATGCACTAAAAAGTGCGTTAAATTACTTAGACTTCATTAAAATTCACAAATATTTTATTTCCGTAGTACTTTAATCGATTATTTATATCGATTAAGGATTTAAAACTATATTATATTTCCCAAACCTTTTTTTAATTATCCCCGTTTACAGATTGTCAATTGAGCTGATTTTTGGTACACTAAAATAAAAAAAATATGTATAATATTTCAGACCATATATAAAGTCTTTACATTTTGGGCCCAAGATTTACCGTCTCGTAAAACATAGTACTAGGAGCTAAAAAAAATCTAAATAAAGACAAACCTGTTGTTATAGTATTCTGATTCAGCCTGGTTTATATTGAAGGCCGTAGGTTCCTGTTTTACGCTCATAATTGTTGGCAGCAGGAGCGAGGGGGCAGAGGGCATCGACACTTGCGGTAAAATTGGCATTGTCGGTTTCTCATTACTTAACATCGAAGAATTTTCTTCAGCAATTATGGATCTGTATTATTTATTGGGAATAATAAAAATAACATTTGAAAATAAAAATAAGCAAAATAGATTAAATTAAAATTAAATTAGCTTCACGCTATATCCCGCACACAGCAGGGTAGGCA
>DVQM01000262.1:0-20148 GCA_018231645.1 Heliconius ricini | reverse complement strand
CATCTCGTATCTTCCATCTCTACTGAACATACTTCCCAAATATACCACTTCATTCACCTGTTCTAATATCTTACCATTTACACTGATATTATTTTTTCTTTCGAGATCAAATAATGTATCTAGCTGAAATTAATATCAAATATTCAGGACTATGGTCTTACGCCAGTAAAAGCCTATGAAAACATGCTTCTAAGTCAACGCAATCAAAAGATACGAGAATTTACGCATCGTTTTGATGCATATTATATAAAATTCAAAACAGATGAGTTCTAGACGTACTTGATCGGTTTTATTTCATATTTCATACTTTTAGTAGACTAGGAAAAGAAAATCTATTGTCTGAGTGCTCTGGTCTCCGCGCTCCCTTTGTATTCGACACCAGTCACTCGTCGTGTACGAGTGGTTATCAATCCCACAATAATCGCGTTTACAGTCAGTTTAAAAATTATGTAAAATTATATTATATTTTGTGAAACAGTGAAACTATATAAAAACTAAAGCCAACATTAGCTTTCCAAAAACGTGAGTAACATAACAGCGACATTTGGCAAAAAATATGATTCCATAAGAAGTCCCGCACAATCTTTTTAGGGAAATAGTCGTTATAAAGGTGAAAATCGCATTACCTGGTCCTTACTATATTGTTATATATAAAGCCAATATTCGCTAGCGAATATAGAATACTGCAGCTATAGGAGATTAAAACTAAACTAAGCTTATAAATATAAATTTTGTATGCTACACATAAAAAATATAAATTAATGATTAGGGTAAATTTTGATATAATTTTCCACAAGGCACCAGTTTGCACAGTGATTGTAAATGTGACAGGTTGTGGTTACGATTCCCACAAGGCGAAATGAAATATTTAATATTTCATTTTTCTCGTCCTGGTTATGAGGCAAAAAGCGCGGCGTCGATTTTCGCCACTCAACACGCAACGCCTCCGGAATTCGGTGGGTTTGGGTTGGTTCCGGAAAGTGAGTAACTGAAATGTCTTAATAGAAAGGAAGGTTCCCAGGTTCCTTCTGTCTACTCTGCTATGTGCAGGGTACAATGTGTAGCTTGAAAAAACTAATTAAGTATGTATGTATTGTAGTAACCTTTTCAAAGTTTAATTTAAAATGAAAACAAAACCTTAGCAACTATCGAGGTAACTCTACTCTGTAAGTAATACTCAAAATCATAGTACTGCCAAAGGGCCTCATGTAATCAGGGTGATAACATTCAGCCCGGTGTTTGTGACGTGAGACGAATTTCTCTAAACTAATTTTGTATTCCACGGACGTTACGCTTCGTTACCTGATCGGTTACTTTTACTATAGGAAAAAAGAAAATAAAATCTTTATGGTTATGTATTGAAATAAAAGGAGCTATTTGGGAAATAGAATCTAGAATCTTTTTTAAACAACTTTAGGCTGTGTCCCATATATAGAAGTTTATAAAGAAGGAGCTTGATGCTAAGAAACTCCGTTACCGACGCACGGCCCAGACATTTTATAGGAATATTCCGTGTTGAGTGGCGGAACTTGACGCCTTGCTTTGTCTATGTGAGTAGAAAAACGTAAACAATTGAAATATTAATATCACTCTTTTCAAATGAGGATGTGTGGCTTGTCACACTTATCATAAACGTATGTATTTAAATATTTTTTTATAATATATAACTGCTATATCCATTCAAATATTGTCACTTGTACACCCTATTGCCACTTAACTGAATGCGAAGCTTGCGCATACGCAGTCGATAGCATTTATTTATATTTATTTATTTAGATTTTTTAAAAAGCACTCCGTTTTTCGTTTTCTTTTATTGACCCCGCATTTTGTCTAATGAGATACGGAGTTGATTATTTTTATAGTCTCATTAGATAATATAGACACAGTGTTTCAAAATGTTCTGTGAACGAACGGAAACCAGTACTTAGCTATTAATCTGTTATAACTCAGTAAAATACTTTCGTTACGGAGTGAATGACAGTGAGCTCATAGACGAAACTACTGGATTTAGAAGTAGAAAGAGGAAACTTAGTGTTAAGACACTCGTTTCCCCGCTTTGCGTGCTGAGTGGCGAAACTTAATGCCTCGATTCCAGGGTGAAAAAATGAAAATATAAATAAATATTTCGATTACTTGAGCGGGGATCGAACCCACTACCAGTTGATTTTATAGTCACACTTCGTGCCGCTGTGCCACGACTGGTCTGTAGTATACTAGGTATATATTTTACTTTATTAAATTTTATATTTGCAATTTTTCCACAACTGCGGCACACCGTAGCCCTAATAACGAAATAGATATCAAGGTCTAAGAAAATCAGTAGAAATCTGAAAATTTTGTTCGTCCTACGCATACAAATAGAGTAAAGTTTGCGTCGTCGTGATTGTGGGGGCTTGGGGGCCGTGCAGATGAGAGGTTCCAACTGTTACATAAGAAAATTATTACGAGTTTATTTAACAGCTTTGATATCAATTAAACTTATATATTTTTTTAAACAGTAATTGTATATTTCTTGATATTCTTGATGTAGAGAAGTACCAGATTGTAATATCACGCTATTTTCCATATAGAAAAGTGTAGGCAAAGGGAGCCTTGTGTTAAGACGCTCTGTTCCCCACCTAATCTTCATGACATGCGTGTTAAGTTGCGGATCGGACGGCCGCGCTTTTGACGTCTTGATACTAGAGTAAAGAAGTGACAATAATTAATTTGCCCGATCAGGAATAAAATCCACAACCATCGTGTTTACACTGTGCCACGACGGCCTAACTAAACTTATCGCGTATAATTAAATATTACAGACACATTCTTAACCCTCTGCGGCCGACGCGGTAGTCCCATAGGCACCGTGAAATATAAAATTCGGTGAATTATTACTAATTTTAAAATTATAGCTCCGCCGTTATTAGTACCTAACTGCAATAAAATTTCTCGTTGGATGGTGTGTGGCATGTGGTTGCAGGTAGCCCACATGTCCATAAAAAATATACTGGGGATATAATAAATACAAATAAAAAAACTGCAATACCTTATTATTTCACATTTGCTGTTTGTAAAAGTGTCTCATAGATATCCATGTTCGTCGCAGAGGGTTAAACTTGAATTTAGTTTGACATAGTCAATAATAGCTACAATAGCAATCACCCTTGGAGTAGTAGGAGGACTCAACATGTTTTAGTGGACCTACAGCAATCTTATGATTAGTCAAAAATTACACTTTTCTAAAATATAGCATTGAATTAGTTTTACACTTTATCCTGCTCATATAGCTTATATAGCAGGGTGAGAGAAACCTGTAATAAGGCACCCCGTTCCCGGTTTTACACCCAATTTTAAAACATTGCGGGTTGAGTGGCAGAACTGAACCTCATGGCTATCTTGTTACCAGACCGATGCAATGAAAAGAACTCATTCTCGTAATCGAACCCACAACCATCATGGTTACAATCAAACGCTGCGCCACGACGACATCATAAAATTAATTTACTACATAAACAGAGAATAGAATCTACCGCATGTACACATATTTACAGCAATCAACAAAATAAACTACGTCTAAACTGTAGAAGCCAACTTTAAACAAATAATGCTATAAGTGAACAGACACAATGAAATGGGAAATGTTTACAGTACACGCTGGATTACTCCGGGCTTTTGAGTTTGATTGCCGCTCGGGGGAATAGATCCATTTTAATTCTTCACTCTGGTAACAAGAAAAAGTGCGATTTTGAGTTTCACCATTTAATAAGCAATACATCGAAAATTGGGCAAAAGTATGGACTGAGTGTTTTATATTAGGTTCCCTGTTCCTACAATTACTTTATGCGGGATACAGACTAAAGCTAAAAAAAATAATTACAATAATTTAAATTATTATGTTGATAACGAAAGAACGTAGCGCTAAGACATTATTTATAATTTTCCGCCTGATTTTTAAACATTGCCTGTTGACGAGTAGAGTAGGGTAACTTAACTTCGCACTATATCTTATACCAGAGCGAAAAAATGAAAAGATCTCATTTCAGGCGCTGTGCCCTTACGCCAAGCAAAATAGCCAAAATAGCAACTCTTGATTTAACATATTCAAAATATTTTCATAGTATAAATAACTTCGTAAACAGACATGACAGGTAAAAATATAACATTATTATAATATAAGAAATAAACTGGTTACACAAAAGCGGGATTCAACGGATATTGGCGCAGCGCCGTCACCCGTCTCGTCACCTGTCAAATTGTTTTATACTCAAATGTAGAGGTGTGTATAACGCAAAGCGTAATTCTGACCTAAAAATTGGCCAAGAACAGAAAAGTGCTTCGTAAATAAAATATGAGCTTTACCAAAATAAAGTCGGTAGCAAAAGTGTGGAATTTTATTTGGGAATTTATTGGTAATGGATATGAAGTGATAATTGAGTTTGAGTCAAGACAACGTAAAAATAATGAATAACGAATAACGAACGAATGCAAATAAATAAATAAATAAATGTTTATAAATGAGATAAGTCTGCAGACACTTTTTGTATGGCTATATAATGAATCAGCTTCGTGTGTTTTCCCACATAACATGGTAGGCAGAGAGCCTTGCCCAGTTTTCAAGGCATCGCGTGTTGGAAAGCGGAACTCAACGCCGGGCAGTATCATGTAGTGTAAAGACACCAAGTCTTCTACTTTCCGCCCAATTTTGGACAAATAGCGAGTTTAGTAGCAAAGCTCCCCAAAACGGGGTTAAGCATAATTCACAGACATCCATACACTAAAAGACTTTCTTAATATCGAACCAAACGAGAGCAGTTACTTTAGAATATGACTTATCGCCAGAACTGTATATAGGAACGTATAAGTATTTATATATATTTTTTATTGTAATAAAAAGTTGATGGTCACAAGTAGAAGTCGAAGCCGTTGCAGTTAAACCTTTTTTTATTTATTATATGTTTGTAGACCAAATGTTTGTAGTGTTATAGTATTAAATAAAAATACAAAACTATTATATAAATAAAATGTAAGAATTGAAATAAAACATAACGAGTACCATAAATCTTTAATGTAAAAGTGTTCAAGCGATTCAGAGAAAAAAGGTCAAGACTATAGAACAAAAGGACTTAGGGCGGAAAGCGTGAAGCGAGTGATTTGTGTTCCTTCAGTCCCATATATATATTATATGTCCAGACAAGTTGGTGACATACAAGCATTTTTTAGCGTTATTTAATTAATCAAGCTTTTTTTTGTGGCTCAGTGGCAGTATCTGATTGCAGGCGTGGGGGGCTTTTCTATTTTTCCCTCTGGTAACAAGACAAAAAGAAGCGTTGATTTCCGCCAAGCGAACACGGACTAAAAGTCGAAAACAGAATGTCTTGACTCTATGTTCTCACTGTATACCACGTAATATGTAAAGCGTGATGTTTCTATCAAAGTTTATTCTAATTGGATTACACTCACTGTAGTAATATGATTCTATCAGAAGTTAGTTAGACGTTATTATAAATATTTTTCAAACTTTAAGCTGGAACGCAATATCGCAATGTAGATTACATTAATAAATATATTTCCGTTCCCAATTTTCCGCAAAACTCTTGAAGCATTACTCGTTACTAGAGCAAGGAAATGAAAATATGATATATTAAAATATAAAATATATATCATTCCTCCGAACGAACAAACGCGAAACGAAGCTACAACCGCCAGGTTAACGGTCGCACGCTTGTGTCCCTGTGCCACGATACCTTATTATATATACATTTTTGCGTAAACAAATAAATAAAATAAAGCTGCAACTTAACAAAATACTTGTTTTGAGGGGTCTATGTAATTTTAAGCGTTGTTTTCTTCATAAATAAATAACAATGGGTGGAATAAAGTAAAATTTCGTGCACTGTAACGTATAACGTGGCTGATTTGAATAGAAAATAACGCAGTTTCAGAGAGTCGGCGGTAGGTAACACGCCGTACAGAGAAATGTCAATATCTGTACTAACGTTAATATTATAGAGTTAACGAGTTTGTTTAGTTAGGCGCACTAACATCAGGAACTGGTTCGAATCGAAAAAATGTTTTGATGGATAATGCAATTACCAACGAAGCCTATTAGGTTACTTACGAAATTGTCTTAACCGTAAAGGCCGGTTAAGGTTTATATGTCATGTAAGTACTATATTTCTTTTTAACATGCCTTCGAATATTGTACGAAAGTTATCGTAAAAAAAAATGTAATTTAACATTTTTTTTACGATAACTTTCCTTCGTGAGTTCTTCGTATAACGTGAAATTGATTGATGAAATGATATTGTACTCGAAGCGCTATAGTTAAATTCTTACTGCAATCCGCATAGCAGGCTAGGCAGACGGAACCTAGTGTTAAGACATTCCGTTCCTCACTTTCCACTCAATTTTCTAGCGTGTTTAGTAGCGAAGTATAACGCCGCGATTTAATTTGTTACCAGAGCGGGAAAATTAAAATAATCTATTCCACTTATGTAGGCATCGAACTAATGATCATCTTGCTTACAGTCAAACTAGGTCTTACTAACTACTTGATTTAAAAATGTACATTATACATGCAATGTGGGTCGCAATGTGTGGTGTAAAACTGGGGAACGGAAGTGTCGAAATGGGAAAGGAGTGTCTTAACAATAGGTTCCTAGGTTCCCTCTATTTTCCAGATAGAAACACTATATTTTTTAAAAAAAAATCATTATTAAATGAAATAAATTACAAAAAGTTACCTCTCTAATATAAATAGTCTGTTGACTTGAAGCGCTACGCTGCTCCACTGGATCCACGCCGGTGCTAACTCGCGCTTATGACAGGTGGCTCTAAGCTACAATGTTTGGTAGAGCTCATATTTATAAAGTAAAGAGGCCCTTGTGGCACAGGGGCACTGCGTGAGATTACAAACGTGTCGGTTGTGGGTTCGATTGTCATTTGGAAGAATGAATTATTTTTATTTCCTTTCTCTGATATTACGAATTGCGGCGCGGCGTTAAGTTCTCAAAAATTGAACGGAGAATGCTATGTCTGCACACTAAGTTCCCTCTGCCTGCCCTGCGTAATGTAGACAACGTGAAGTATGAAACAAAAAAAATTCAAAACACATATTATTGTATATATAAAAGTATATCTAAAATATATCCACAAAATAATTCAACAATAAAATTTGCATTAACAAGGAAAATGCTAAGAAAATATGAAATAGGACAAACATGCACGCGTCATCTACATGATAAAGTTGTTTGCATAATCTTAAATCTTCTGTACATATTATTCAGTACTGAAACTTATTCACATTTATTACGTGACGAGCTAAAAGGACACTGACATGAAAACTTACCTAAGGTGTATTAGCTATTTCCTTTCTTTCATTTTAACAATAGATGGTGGCGGAACTTAATGTTGTACTTCGTCTTTTTACGGTTCCGTACCCAAAGGGTAAAATCCTGTAAAACTCGGCTGTAAAGTCGTTGTCCGTTGACCAAATAATATTTTAAATATTTCTTTTTGTAGCTTCACGCGAGCAATATTCATATCATTCAATTATTCATAGAGTAGGCATAAAAACACTTTTAAGACATTCCGTTCTCCGATTTTTAGTTCAATTCAAGACATTTTGTATTGAATTGCGGGACTCAACGCCGTACTTTGCCTTACCGACGCAGGGAAATGACAAGAATTTTTTCCCCATGGTTCCTACCTTCGAAACTACAAGTATCGCGTTAACAATTAAGTACGCCACGGCGCCAAGATCACTTCATCGATATCATGGATCATTTTACACATGTTTAAACAAATTCTGTTAATTTTGTCTGGGCAACCAACCATCATTCTAAATACGTCATGAGATTTTTAGAACCAGTCTAAGTGGATTCAAGACGGGAATACAAATTTTAATCCGTTGTGTGCATTCTGTCCGAATTGGAAATTTTGCATGGTAAGCAGTTCCAGGTGAGGGCAAAGGATCCCTACCTTTGCCCTGACCTGGATAGGAAAACGATATTAATTCATTCTTTGTAATGAGAATCAAAATCGCAACCATAGCGATTACAATAAAACACTGACGCTGCGCCATGATGATTTTTACCAACTTATACCTATATAAAACTGTACCTATATGTACCTGGGTAGCATAGGCACTATGTTCCCGAGGCGTTGTCTAATTTTTCACTTTCCATTTGTCAGTAGTCTTTCCGGAGGCCAGTCGTGGCGGAGGGCTCTAATCTAATAACATGAGTATAAAGCAAATAAACTAACGATGAAATATATTTATAAATATATTTTTATATAGAAGGAAGATGATGTCTCACTGGAAACGCGGCGAATATGGATTCGATTACTATTTGGCGGAATTAATTATTTTCATTTCTTACTTTTATCTCACTCTTATAACAAGACAAACCGCGACGTTGAGTTCCGCCATTCAAGGCGCAATGCTTCCAGAATTCGTTGGAAAGTGGGAAACAGAATGTCTTAACACTAGGTTTCCTATGCTTATGATTTGTATGCAATTGATGCAAGATATAGCGTGAAATTGCGTTATTTTTATTCTTTATTTGTTAGTATTGAGAGGCAGAACACATCGCCGCGTTTACAGTCAGACATCATCTTCCTTCTATATAAAAATATATTTACAAATATATTTCATCGTTAGTTTATTTGCTTTATACTCATGTTATTAGATAAACAGTGTTGGGACGAAGCGAATTTGTTTTGTTTCTATCATCACATTTGTCCTAACGAAATCACTGTATGAAGTAAAAAGCTAGGTTTATCCGGTTATTTATTAAATAAAAAGAAAAGGAAAAATATTTCATCCGTACTAATATCATATAATTTTTTTAACGAAAATAAATAATATTATTTGTCTAGAGTCTGTCTGTCTAGAAACAAGACAATGTGGGCTCGATTCCTACTCGGGGGAACGAAGTTTTTTTATACCCTCGCTCTAGTAACAAGACAATGGAGAACGGATTTTACTACGTTTATGGATGGATAAACGTAGTAAATGGATGGATTTTAAATTTTTGGAATAAAAATCTTCACAAGAAAAAATAAATTTAATTATATTTAAACCCTTATCATTTTTTCATTCTGGCACGTCAAAACTCTTGAGTTCCATCACAAATCTGTTTAATCTGTACATATAACAAAATTGTATTTTTTAGCATCACGCAGTATAAACAAGGCAGGCTAGACAAAGAGTGAGTGTTAAGACATTTCGTTATCCATTAAACACTCATTCCTCATTTTCCGGTCACATTTACAGGCACGCTTGCACATGTGCCAGGACTGACCTAATTTAGTGTTTGTGTTATTTGAACCAGATAACAAATAAAAAAAAAATCAATGTATAGACAAAATTGCTACAAAGTAATTATTAAATAGAATTGAATGAAGCCAGTCCAATGTTTGAATTTTATCTTGAAAATGATACCTAAATACGTAAGAAATTTAGGTTACTAAATAAATAATTGTGTAGTTGAAGCGGACAAAGTCGCGGGTGGACCGCTAGTAATACATAAAATCTTCCATTTCTTACTGACTAACAGACAACGCACAGCCGAAACAACTCTACTTAGAAAGTTAAAAGAATTTCTCAATATTTCAACGGGAATTTAAAAAAACTACAATTTTTACTTTACCAAAATAGCGGGCGACAACCAGAGAATATTAACCTAAAGACGAATTGATTTCAAATCATAAAACGTACTACTATACTATAGTATTGTAGTATACAAGTATTCCTTGTATAAAATTGTTGCGTGTTTATTTCCTCCTGCCTCCGGTGGCAGTGGTTGTTCAGGGCACACCAATGTTAGTTCCTTCAGACTTCCCTGCAAGCTCCTTATTGTAAAATGTTCTTTTTAACTCACTCTGATACTACGATATATATTGTATGTTTGGCTGAGTGTGGTAGATAAGGATTCAAATTTCACTTGGGACATTTTATATTTAAGTAAAACCGGTTAAGTGTGAGTTGGAAAGAAATTTGGGGTCATACTCATTTTTTATGAAATGAAGTAAAAATATATGTTGGTAATTATTGTTTCTGGGGAACATAGGTTTTGATTATCCGGCGTAATTTTTTTATGTTCTTCAAGAGATTATAGATCTAAATACTTAATTAATATCAGCTTAAAACTTCTATGTAATGTTGAGGTAAACGATCTTAACAGACAGACAGACGGAGGACTTAATGAAAGCGTGTTAAAAAAGCTCTTATGTTGTAGAGAGAATCACTTAAAGTTCCTTATGTATTGTTTTTACTTAATTTTACAATAATGATTAGATTTTAATCGGAGATATGATTTTAATCGAATTGTTTTTATTCGCATTTAGTGAATGATAATATTCCGCCACTCAACAGAGGACGTCGTCGGACAAAAGCTGGACAACGAAATGTCCTAAAACTAAGTTCCCATTACTCTGCTATGCAAGAAAACGAGTATTGAAACGTGTTTTTTTGAAACATTATTTTCAAACATATTTAGCTAATCTACACAAGTTCGTTAAGTAAACAGCCGACGGCGAGAGCTTCTAAAGGAATTCATCCCGCCATACAAAACAAGGGTTGCGTGTCGAATTACAAGTGAATGCCTCGACGTGCCCCCGTATCCGATATCGACGGAATTCGGGGCATTTCGAAAAGCCAGAAGGGTTAGAATGGTCGAAAGTAAGTTAAAAGAAGGGTAACTTTAATATTTATACATATTATAGGTATGTGATGTTGATTGATTAGTTGTTTTTTTAATAACCTTACGCTTTGCTCATATAGCAGGCAGTCAGAATATAGTGTCTAGATACTCCGTTCTACGTTTTTGTCAACTCAACGCAGCGCTTTGTATCGTTAAAGGGCGGAAAAGAGAAAGGTTTCTCCCCAAGTGGGGATCAATCCCACAACTGTCACGCTTACATTTATCTCAATGTGCATCTGTACTGTATCATAAAGGTCTTTTTTTATTTTAAATTAAAACTTTATGTTCAAGAAAATCAGAACTTTATGTATTTAGTTTGTGAAGTTTGGTTTGCATATACAATAAAATATAGTAAGCCAGCTAATATTCACTAATCATCTACACTACTTATAATATGATATAGCTGTATAATTTATTTAGTCTTGTAAATCGCAGCAATCTCAGCGACACAGATTGTTTTGACTTGGACAGGTTCGAGTTAAAAAAAAACGTGTTTCGTAGCCCTTTTATCAAGGAAGGCTGTATAAACTACGTTGCTGAATTAATGTTTGGATATATCCAACCGTACCCGGTGTGTAAAGTGTCATACACAACTAAGCATTTTTATTAGACACGCAGGCGAAGCCGGAAGTAAAATCTAGTTCATAATACCAGTAAAAGTATAATCAAAATGACATATTCATACTGTTTTACAAATGTTGTGTCATCGTGCTATATAGATAGTTATTTTTTAAAGCAATTTAATTCTATTCTATTCAAGAGGCCTCAATAATTCATGCCGCTTCAGCTTTAAAAGGGCCCGAGCCATTTATCTTATGTTCAGATAGAAGATACGTATAGTACTTACAGTGATTTTATTTAATCCCTTTTATCTTTTACGGAAATTGTAAAGTGGCGAAAATGAGCGTGTTGCATACCGATATACACGAGAGCCGTGGGTTCGATTCCTTGTTGATAATCTTATATTTTACTTGAAAAATAAAATATTTTTGACACTTCTATAAGCACTTTTTCTATAAAGAAAAAAAACGAAGAACTAAGTTATTCATTACTAAATATAATATATAGATGTTAGATAGATGCTTCAGTATATAAATGTTTTTAATAAGTTTATATACAGCTTTATGCTGTCTCCCGTATATAGTAAAGAACTGACTTTACATACTTTTAGATATTCCTTTCAGTTCACTTCCTATCTCTTAAGGACAACACGGCAAATTACCTAAACCTACATATTACGAATAAAAACGTAAATCGTTCCAACCCTTCTGATTCAACGGAGTAAAGTGCCTCTCAATAATTCATTGATGCATCCACGCTCCAAATGCAGTGAAGTAGAAGGGTTAGGTACGCGGGAGTTTAGATAAGGACCTTGGTTTTTGTATGGAGACTTGCACGTGTTTTATTATTAGCAATCACTTGCGACTTCGCCCGCGTGGCTTAAATAAATATGTAGGTATAATAAAAGTTTTTTATAATATACATAATATTTATTCAATTACCGTTAAGTAGTTACGGTAGTAAGACTGTAACTGTAATATATAATATTGATATGATCTTCCAATCAAAAATATTTTCGCTACGGTCACACGGCGATGTGTTCAAATATACAAGTTTTTAGCTTCATATAATTAGTATAAACCAATTTTAATTATAAGTTAAGTTACGAAAAGAAAAGGTGTCTGTGATAAATTTTTGTAATAGGCTAACATTTTTAATTTTTTTGAATAATCTTTTTAGTTTTCTATTTATTTGTCTGATTGTTTGCGATGATCACAGAGTAGGTTCCCGCTTGAGGAAACATTTCAATTTTCCGCGTCTAGTTAAATAATGCGCACACACCTGGTTTCCGCCTTTCAATATACATTTAATTGAAAGCCCTCTGAAAGAACAGAAAGTAAAATTTCTATTTCATTATTATTTATGTGAACATAACACTGAAATAGCTTGAAATATTACGAAATTTAAGTATTAGATCACTATTTTTAATTATTTTTTTAGTTTCACCTGTATCCCGGATATAGCAGGCAGAAGTAACACAGTGTTAAGACAGTGTTATTCTAAATTTTCGAGACATTAATAGGCTCGAGTCTATTTATATAGTAACTATTACATTCGGTAAAACCCGCAACGGAATCCACAAGAACCCACGTATACCTTTATATTTAACGGCAATAAATTCAAGAAAATAAGTAATGCATGTTTTAATATGAAATCATAGTGAGTATGTTTGATTTAATTAAACAATTTATAAGCTCAAAACTAAGTTGTTTGTAAAAATTCTCCATTTACCATGTGTGATGTGTGTAAAGAATTCGAGAAAATGGTATCGACGTAAATACTTGTACATATCGTAAAATCCGTTTTTTAATTTTCCTTTTTTATGTACGTTTTTTTTTTTTTTTTTTATTAAATATAAACCATTATTTTATTTCATATACCTAGTAGAGAATACAAATGAATTTTCAACATTGTAAAAACCTTCTAATAATACATACATCTAACTTTTTATACACGTTTGTTATCTCTCGTGATAACTTGTTTCATAGCAGCTTTAGACTTTAAGTTGGCAATATGTAAATATGCAAGTACAAGCAGTATCTCGAAATTCCGCTTGTTTGAACTATAAAACATAAACTTCCGTTTTTCGGTTTCTGTAAAATTTCTGGAAAAATCCTAGTCAGTAGCTTAGTAGCAAACAACATTTTTGCCTATTTTTTGATTAAAAAAAAAGTGTATCCTGCATGAAGCTGTGTAGAGGAAACGTAAAGTTACGATATCCAGTTGTACACGTACCGCAGCGTTGTGGGACGGACTCCAACGCTGCGGTATGCCTACTAGAGCAGAAAAATTATTTAAATATAATCATTTACGCGAGTGGGAATCGAACCAACCACCATCACACACAGTTATAAGATTCACTACTCTACTTTCTATACTAATATAAAATTCAATTATACACACAACTGTAGGTTTAAAATTAGTCCAATATTTTAACTAATTTAAAATGAACGTAAACAGGTTACGTAAAATGGTCTCTGTTCTGTGCGCCGCACAGTACAGTGTGTGTGACAAGTTGACGCTCAAAGGAGTTAAAGAAAGCCGCGCTGTTAAGATGAAGTGCTAATTTAAAATGTAATTTTAGAATTATTTACCCTTTGGAATATTTTATTTTTGGAATATTTCAGCCTGAGAGGCTATCTCATTGCAAACACTCAATGTCTCGGATAATGGGTGGAAAGTGGCGAATGGAGGGTCTTACCAACTATCCAGCTGAATAGACGAAACAATGCGCAGCTAAAGCAAATATGGACTACAAATTGGGAAAAGCATCGTGGCAATTCAGTTTTTACTATAGTGTCCACATAAATGCAGTGTTGTTGAATACGGCCATTTATTACGCGCCATTTTTCATAAAAAAATCATAATCAATTTCTATAAGTAGCTATAAACTTCTCAATATAATCAAAAAGACATACCACGGAACGGCATAACTAAACGCCATGCTTTGTCCTGTATGTAAAATATTATTAACTTTTCCATTTTAAATATCCTTTTAAAACTCGTCTATCCCTTAACAACGAGTACCAAACATAATTACTTAGAAGAAATGTTTCGCTAACATACACACAAGAGGCGTTTGTTATTTTATCCTTAGAGCTTCTTAGCTTGCGTAATTAATTGAATTAACTTAAAAAAAATAATTCTCTATAAGGGGTGTATCTCAATTGATGGATCTTCAGAGGGCAATAGGTTGGGGAGGTCAATATGTACACAGATAACCTCTATGATGACTATTCAAGAAAATTTGAACGTAGTGGGTTTTGTACGTAGAGGTGATATATTCGTATGGCTTACTGGTCAGAACAGTATAAAAAACAAAATTATACAATACAAACAAAATATTTTACAATGTATCTCTCTATCTTTCTGTTTGTCCGGGCCAATCCCCGGAACTTTCACTGGAAGATAGAGAAAGTTGTGAAGCAACCAATAGGCCACTTTTTACCCGAAATCTCGCGGAATTGGATATACGCAGGAAAAACTCTAGTACTTACCCAGACAAATATATGAAGTTACCAAACATTTTCTCCTTTTTTTAAAAATAATATAAAACTCCAAAAACTAATTTAGTGTGACAGTTACAGTAAAATAATAAACTCATATTTCTGTAAATATACTTACTGCTAAATAAATAATAATATCGATAAGGCGTGCGAAGCCGCGGGCGCACCGCAAGAGCTATGTGGGACGTGGGGAAGGGATTGCAATGCCGAAACAAGCGTAAAGCTGCTTGAAAATTGTACCACTTTTTGTTACTTAGTTATACAAAAAACTCCGGACACAAACATAAATATTTCTATTTTTAATAATAATAATAAATAAATACATATCTAACTCAACGAAAGGTAGAGAAAGACAAAAATGTAATAACTTTTTACGTATGGATGAAGTTTCAGTCGCCTAAATCGAACAAACAACTAAGTGATTTATCACTTAAGAATTTACGATCTTCACAATACAGAGAGATGAAATAATGAAGTTATAAAGAGTCCCAAAGTAAAATGTTCCAATTACAACCACCTACGTAACGTAGAAACTATAGAACTAGACTGGAGCTCTCTGAGTGACTATTTCAGTCTTTTTGTTGCAGCTTTTGTTTTTAGACATTTTATGAAGATAATGCTTTTTACTTCACAAATAGGCTTTTATTTCACTCAAAATATAAGTTTTATGAGGTCATCATGGCACAGTGGCTTGGTATCTGATGTCCAACGCGACGATTGTGGGTTCGCTTCCCACTCTGTGAAATGTACGGCGTATGTACACTATGTTGAGTTTTGAACGGCGGTTCCATATTCAGGTAAATGAAATATTTAATATTTTCATTTCTTTAAGCGGGTGAGAAGGCAAAGCGCAACGTTACTTATTTAATACACAATGCGTCAAAAATTTGAAATTCGAAAAAGTGGGAGGCGGAAGTATTTTGATCAGGAATGGAGCGTCTTAATATTAGATCTGAGGTTCCGTCTACCTACTGTGCTGTGTGCGGGACACAGCGTGAAGATTTTTTATCTTAAAATTACTTATTTTGGATTTTTATTTTAAAATTTAAAACCTCATGTAGAACTTTTAAAAATTGCTTGTATTGACCTCGTAAAATAAACAATGTTTTTCGATTTTATATACTAGCTTTTTTAAGTAAATGCTGCGTGAAAATAAAAAAAAAAACGTAGAGCACATTCTATCACAAAATATCAACGTGTATGATTATCAAAGCCGTGTTTTGCAAAGATTTTGCTTATTACGATGTCATGTCATTCACTTTACGTTGAATTTATGTTGAATTTAGAGAAAAAAATATTGAAAGCGTCGCAACGCAGCGGTACAACGCCTGACTGAAAACGCGGTATATGGCGTCGATTTCAATTTGTAGAAAAAGAATGGTTATCACGCTGTATGTATCCACAAGTAGCAAGGTAAGCAGAGGGAACATAGTATTAAGACAGTTCCACATTTTCCGCCTCATTTTGGAGACATTTCGTGTTGAGTGGCGGAAATTAACGTCGCGCTTTGTCTTGTTACAATAGCGAAGCAATGAAAATAATTAATTTCCGGGAATGAGAATCCAAAATGTCATAATGTGTATGTATGAATTTATATATATGTAAGTGTTATATGTACGTTTTACACAAATTTAATTACTTTATCTATTAGTGAAAACTGCAACAATTTCTGAATAGTTTCAAGATCTTTAGTTCTTTTTAAAAAAATAACTAAAAACGAAAATCACGCTGTATCCCGCACACAGCAGGGTAGACAGAGAGAACCTAGTGTTGAGACAATCCGTTATTATACTATGTAAAGAATGTATATGCAGTCAGAATCATTTTATTAATTTTTGTATTTTGCCTTAAAATGCAAGATTAGCTACAATGTATTTAAACGATAATTCATATTTTCCAAATAGATTCGTTAACTAATTGTAGACCACAAAATATGCTATTTCCGACTGTGACCTACATGCTTAGCTGTCAGTTCAATAAATCCAGTGTTCTGTATACGTAACTAGTCGTCGCCCGCAACTGAGCCTGCGTGGACTATAGGACGGAAAATGGAAAATCTCGTTTTTTACCGTTTATAAAGAAATTTCGAAAACACCTTCCTTATAGCCTCTCTACACTCCCTAACCTACCTACATGCAAATTCTTAACCTTTGTGAGTCTAATAATTTTATAGCGCTACAAGTGTCATACATTTCTTTAACAGAAGTTAGTGTTTAAATTCTCTTAACTCCACTTCTCGGCACATAAGAGACATTGCGTGTCGACTGGCGGCACCTAGCACGGCCTGCCTTGTAAATAATCAAAATGGTAAATCAAATATAATATTTAATAACATTTAAATTACATGTATCTAATAAAATTCCGCAATATTACACTGTTAATAAAAATTATAGCTTAATTATTGAAAAGGACAAGTTGGCAAGACAGGACTGTTGTAACTGTCGTCGGCTTACAACGAAACTACTTTCCAAGCTGGTGGTAGCTTACCTGTAGGGGAAGAGTTTATTTCAATAAAGATTATTTGGTGGATTATTTTAGTGCATGCGCGTGCCTGTATTTGTCCATGTTTTGTGGGTTCGATTCACACAATATTCTCATTTCCTCGCTCTGGTAACAAGGCAAAGCGTGGCATTGAGTTCTTATTACTCAACACGCAATGCCACCGGAATGCAACTTAAATTGGAGAACGGAAATATATTAATGGTAACGGAGAGTAGTCACTACACTAGACTCATAAAATGTCTCTGCTTATTCTGTTACGAGCGGGATACAGTGTGGACCTAAAAGTATCTTTTGCCTTTACCTAAATAGAGTTCAGAGTTAACCGTTTCTTCGTTTAAATACAAAAAAACTAGAGTATTCCTTCTATTTTAGACATTGGATTTTAAGTGACAGTTCCAAATACCAAGCATTTCAGGGAGAACATTTTAAGACATTTACGGACTCCGCACATGTAAGTAAGATAGAAGAACAGATTTTTTTAATGTAGATATTATAATTCATGTACCTACTATAACCTACAAGCCACTGATTGCAATTGCAATAGTTGTGTGTTGAATCCACACTTAAGAGATTGATTATATGTAAAAAGTGTTTTCATTTTTCCCTCTCTGATAGATAGAGCGCGGGGTTTAGTTCAACTCAACTGCTCAACACGCAATATCATGAAAATTAGGCTAAAAGTAGGGAACGGAGTGTCTTAATTACTTATATCACTTATTTAGCTTTAAGCAAGTTTTTTGGCCAGTCGTGGCGTAGGTGCACAAAATGTGACTGTAGTACCGACTAGTTGTGGGTTCGGGCCCCATTCGAGAAAATGAAGTATTTATTTACATTTATATTTTCCTTTCTTTGCTCTTGTCTCGAGGAAAAGCGCGTTGTCGAGTTCCGCCACTCAACACGCAATGCCTCTAGCACTCGGCGAAAAGTGGGGAACGGAGTTATTTAACACTAAACGTACCGACATTTCATATTTAGCCTCATTTAAGTGTAAAAATGGGTCAAATGACCCCTCATGGTATGTTTAGTGTTAACACTAAGTTCCCTCTGCCTACTCTGCTAAGTGCGGGATACAGCGTGAAGCAGATTTTATTCAGCTTTACGCATTATTCCAGATAACCTGAGTAAGCCTAATGCTTAGACACTCCATTCCCAACTTTCTATTCCATTTTTTCCTCAGATAACGAGGCGCTAAAACACAATGGCCTAGTTTGTAATATTACTTATTTTAAAATGGCTGTCGCAATCGGAATACGAAACCCTATTTTAACGATACATTTGTCTAGACTATATTCGATCTAGACTTCAGGCAAATTGCAGGCGCCGTAACGTCTGAACAGAAATCACGGAGATTTTCCATTGAATACTTGGATGAAGCTAAAATAAATATTCGAAATATGTTGAAATAATTTAAAACTATAATAACTTATTTTTACTATATTTTATAATTAATATATATTAAGATTTTTGATTTTCACGATAATTATAGAAGATGTATTCGATATTAGGAAATCTTTTCTTCTAATTATTAAAGATGTATCATTAATTTATTTATTAATATAAATAAAAAAAAGATGCTTTAATTTTTGGTTTTTAATCGTTAATAGTGAAACTGTTTTTGTTTTAAAATAAAACAGGCAGCAGATTCACGATTCACTTTTTTGCATGTATAAGTAGGCTGAGGGAGTCTAGAATTAAAATACTTATTTCCCCACACACAGAACTCAAAGCTGCGATTAATAGGGAAATGAACAGAACCTTAGAGTGGAAATCGAATATTATATATATTGTTAGAAATCGGAAGTGGTTAAAGTTTTTTTAAAAAAGGGGATAAAACACACACATCGTCCATATGTTTCTAAACTATTTGAAAAGGGACTATTTGGAAAGGGACTAAGTAATTATAATAAGTAACATATATCACATAATAACAATACTTGACACTATATTTCTTCCAATAGGGGCCGTTGCCGACAAGCAACTACCCCCGATTGACACAATTCCACTGCTTTTATAGTTATTTTCACCTAAATCTAGTCTCTTTTACACGAGTTCGCTAACAATTTATATATAATACCTAGATAAAAATACCTAGGAAAATATAATATAATGTTGTGCAGTGTAGGCGGAAAAGTTCTGGAAAATTAAAAATGCTCAAATCCAGTTATTGTTCATTAAATTACGGACCTCAACACCGCACTGTGTATTAAGAATTAAAGTATAAATATATTAGGCCAGACGTGGCGCAGGGGCACTGGTTTTGGGTTCGACTCCCAGGTAATAAAATATTTATTTAAATTTATATTTTCATTGCCGTTTCAGTTGAGTTCTGCCACTCAATACGCAATGCCTTCACAATTCAGTGGAAAGTGGGAATCGGAGTGTCTGTCGGACATTAGGTTTCCTCTGCCTACCCTGCTGTGTGCGGAAAACAGCCTGAAGCTGATAAAATATTTTTACGTCCTCGAGTTTACTCAACTAACTAAACTCCATCAGCTCAAGAATATTCTAATATGTTTATAATTTTTCAGCTAAAAATTTATAAACCGGCTTTTAAAAATTCGTAAAACTGAAAATCAGAGAAAATAAAATCTAAACAGTCCCGACGAAACTGTACTTAATTAATGAGAAGGATAAGATTTAACTCGCTATAATAAATTACACTTAGAAGGTGGTTCTTTTTGCATTTATATTTTTGTTTTACTTTTTTAAATACGATTATATTTAAAAAAAAAAAAAAATACTTCACGCTATTGATATTTGTGCGGGATGCACACAGCAGGGTAGGCAGAGAGAACCTGGTGTTAAGACACTCTGTTCCCCACTTTCTGCCTAATTTTTGGAGGCACTGCGTGTTGAGTGGCAGAACTCAACGCCGCGCTTTGCCTCGACAC
>DVQM01000261.1:0-20158 GCA_018231645.1 Heliconius ricini | reverse complement strand
CCACAACTAGTCGGTTTTACAGTCACACTTTGTGCCACTGCGCCACGACTGGCCTAAAAAAAATACTATATTTAAAAACAGGACAACGTACATCGCGTGCTAAAATTGCCACGTTCGCTACAAAAAATGATAATATGTAAATTTTTGAAAGCTTATCACCCATTCGAGCATATATTTCCAATTTTATATTATTTTAAAGTATGTGCAGTTTGTAAACAACATTTATGAACAATTTAATTTAAAAATTTTGATTACACAAACGATAAATATACGTGAAATAAATAGTTCATGGCAAAACTGTCTATAGTTTCTAGTTCAATTTATTATAGTTTACAGTAACTTGTGGGTAACATTTTACAGCTTATTTAAGAGCGTGTTGAGTGACATGTTCAGACATGTCACTCAACACGCTGTTTCGAAAATTGGGCGGAAAATATGCTGAATAGAATGCGATGCGAATAGTATTTCAAAAAATTATGCGTTTTATTACAGTCTGAGCGTTTCTATTAACCAGCGTTCTTTTCACGTGGGAATCGAATATTAGTACTTTAAAGTATTTATTCAAATCCAAAATAGAAACTTTGTACAAGTAGCAAGAAACAAAACAATATAACAAACTCATAGTACCAAAGCAAGTACATAATAGACTTATAGCGTGTCAAAATTCCACAAAGGACGTATTTTCTTGCATTCTTATTTGAAGAAGCTAGCAGCAAAGCCTTATTTGCAGGAAGAAAGGCATACTCCCAAAGTTGTTTCGTTGAGATGCCAAGTTTTGCAAATGAAGCCGAATGTGGCTCAAACACACGCCTGTTTGTTCCTTGTGTTCTGTTCTAATGAGAAAGTTTTAGGGCAGATTTGGTCGTTCTGGGGCAGTACTGGTCATTGTTTTTGTTTAGAGCCTTTGACTGGACGGAAATATATAAAGTTTTGCTTAACGCTTGTTATACAACGGAAGTGAATGCAGACGTTAACTGCATCCAACGATTTCTCAAATGAGTACGGTATATGGATAGATGAGAGTAATTAATTGGCGGTAAATTATATATTTAAAAAGGTTTATTTATGTGAATTTCAATAAACTTTTTTATGTGCAGAAAATTAACGACTAAATCTTGTAGGTGTCATAAAACGCTGTTATTCGTAAAACGCTGTTATTAAAAAATACTGGGTATTTAATAATAAATATAATATAAGAAGCATTAAAAGATATAAATAGATGAAGAACAAAGTAAATGTTCACAATATGTCTAGGTTCAGGTCTCAATTTGGTGATTTTTTTCACGTAATGCCCCGCATGTAGCAGGGTAGGTAGATGAAATCTAGTGTTAACACACCTCACACCCCTTTTCGCCAAGTTCAGTAAGCATTACGTGTTGAGTGTCGTACGTAGCTCATCGCGCTTTGCATCTATGTCAGAGCGAAGAAATGAAAATATTAAATAATACATTTTCTTGAGTGAAAATCGAACCTACAACCTCCGCCAACACTAATCATATTTATATGATTTATGTTTCCCTAAAATCGCTGTCTATCGCGACTTTATTTGACGGAAAGTGTAGAGAATAATGTTTAGTTTGTTATTCTGTAAATGAAGCTTAATTTTTTTCCTGTTTCACATGTCATATAACAGAGAAAGAAACTTGTGTTGTGTGGCGGAATTCAACGCTGTACTTTGACTTATTAGAGCGAAATAAAAATCTAAATAAAAATCCCTATTTATCATTTAGAATAGGGATTGAAAGCACAATGAATCTTTAATATTGAATGCCATCTTTAATATAGAGGCCAGTCGTGGTCCAGGGGCACAGATTGTGACTGTAAAACCTACTAGTTGTGGGTTCGATCCCCACTCAAGGAGATGAAATATTTACTTAAATTTATATTTCCATTTCTTCGCTCTGGTGTCGAAGTAAAGCGCGGCGTTGAGTTCTGCCACTCAACACGCAATCCAGCCTCTCCTCCTCTGCCTACCCTGCCGTGTGCGGTGTACATCGTGAAGCCTATAAAAGATAAAAATAAAACAAAAGAAAACAATAGTCATTCATTTTAATTTAATTTTATGCATTCATAACATAATAAACACAAATCTTTCGCATTTTATTTCAGCGTTCTTGTTGTTACACTGAACGGGGTAGAAAAAGTCCGCCTAGTTTCCCCAATTGGTAATTATTATTCAATTACCAGCGTAGAAAAAAAAATTAAACGGAAGCCTCTTAATGGCGACCAATTTGCCGCTTGTGTGCCCCCAAAACCGTTTTCAACTGGGGTATTGTTAGCTCTCATTATAGATGAATAAAATAATACATATTTTGACAATTTTTTGTGTATTGTTTTTTGTATGTTTGTTAGTTTTTTTATATGTGCTGTATTAAACATTTTGTCGAAATTCATGATTACTAATATTTTTTTTTGCTTGACATTTGACAGAAGCGCATATATGATAAAATAAGTGTCGAATCTGCAAGTTTGTGTGTATTTGACATATGACCAAAAATAGCCATATATTTTTTTTAGGTTCATGCTGTATCTCGCATATAGAAGGGTAATCAGTATTTAAGACACTCCGTTCCACTTGCAATACCCAATTTTAGAGACGTTATTTCTTTGAGCAAGAATCGAAACCACAACTATCACGTTTACGTCTAAGCCACTGTACTACGAAGGTTCTAAAATTTGTTTTTATTTTCCGACATTTCCGAGAAAAGCCAAAACTACCTACCAGCTTATTAGCGTTTAGGTGAAACTTAATACTTTTATATATTTCAATACCCTAACATAGCCAATTAACAAACAAGTGTTTCCAAATAGATGTTTCGCGCAAAATGTAAATTTCCATTTGTCCCGCCCGCTCCAGGGCCGTAGGCAGGCGACGAGAGCTATACTGGTTAAATTGTTATAATTATTCTATCATAAGGTACTATAACCGTTTCGCTGTTATGGTAAATATGGCGGTGTATAAGGAAAAACCTGTTTTTTGTCCTTCGTCAGTAGAAGATAAAGCGTAGAGTCAAATCACTCTTTAAGCTTAAGCTTAAGCGTTGGCACAAATCAAAATGCATTCACGTTTACTTTCACACATTCTCATATGTCAACATACTGCCAATGTAACAACGTATTTTCACATATTATACGATCACTCTTTCACATATTATTGTCAGCATACCAGCACTTTCATATAATATGTGATCTCATATTCACATAAGTCAATCTACCCTCAAATATTTACACATACATATATTTTAATATAAATTAAAACTTAAATTAAATTTAATCAAATTCACTCTGTAAAAGTATAGGCAAAGCGAATCTAGTGTTAGGCCACTCCTTTCCAAACTTTCCGCCGATTTTGCGAGGCATTGCGAGTTGACTGGTGGAACTCAACGCCGAGCTTTTCCCTTGACTTAAATAAATATTTCATTAATAATAAATTTAAACAAACATTTCATTTCTTCGTGTTGGGATCGAACTCACAAAAATTCGTGTCAATTTACTCCCATATACATGAACACATTCACATATATCACAGACGATGTTTTACTGGCGAATAGACAAAAAAATAAGAAATCATAGATTGGTGTCCTATAACTGCATGTTTCGTGACCTTAAATATTTTTTTATTAAAATATTTTATACAATAGATTCTTTTTTTCCGATTTTAGTACAGTATAGATAATTGGCCATATTTTTTTTATCAAACCCGATTCTATTCGGCGGTAGCTTTGTGTTCATTCAACGATTTAAAAGTGCTTGAAAAGGCAATTTGAATAAAAATATCTATTTTGAATATAAATTTAATATATTTTTTCTCTATTTTCATCATCTCTAATCAGGAGAAAAAATTACTTAGATTTTCAATTTCATTATATGTTGAGGCAATTTGTGCAGAGTGTTAACGTTTTTATATAATGAAATCGAGTAAATTTAAAACAACATGTCCCTCATTTGGTGTAATAATTATTTTTTTTTAACTTCACGCTCCCGCACAGTGCAGGATTGGAGAGAATATCTAGGAATCTAGTGTTAAGATATTTCGCTTTCGATTCAGACACTTCCGTTCCCCATTTTCTGTCAATTTCTTGAGGCATTGCGAAGTGGCGAAACTCAAACCCGCACTTTCATCTCTTCTTTAAATTATCTTAACCAGAGCGAGAAAATGAATATATATTAAGTATTTTATTCAATCGAGTGGAAATCAAACCCACAAATGTCGAGTTCACAGTTGCACGCTTGTGTTCTTTAATCACGATGGCCTCAATAATTATATAGTTGGGTTTTTTAAAAAATAAATGCTAATATATACAGAAAGATTATTTATACACTTTAATTACGCTCTTGACAATATTTTAGAAAGTTCAAATGCGACACTGTAATATATTATTAAAAATAATACCCCATGTGAGATTCGAACCTACATCTATAATCATCATTTTTATTCAATCACGTCTCCACTGCATTACGATGCATCAAGGTATTAGTTATGAATACTAAATAAGAATGAAAGAATGCTATTTCTCGCTACGAAGAAAATTACCAATCGTCTAGATCTGGTTGCTAATAATTAATGAGGCAGGAAGCTTGAAGTGTACTCATCGTTTGCTTTTATTTTACTTTCATAGTACTTTATCTACCTGTAAGTTCTTGAGGATTCAAACAGGTGTAAAAGATAGTTATCGATTTTTTTATATGAATTGTAATCGCGAAGTTTGTGGAGATAAATTTGTTTTATAATAGCTTTACGCTATATCTCGCACATGGTAGGATAAATAGAAGACACCTGGGAACCTGGTTTTTAGATACTTTTCGTCGAATTCTGAGGGTACTGCAGGTTGAGTGATGGAACTCTACAGGAAAATATTAATTATTTTATTAATTTGAATGGGAATCAAATTCACAATCATTTGCGCTTACAGTCATATGCTTGAGGAGATGACTTAACTTTATTGAACTAGACAGTGCGTCGTTGAGTTCTGCAGCTCACCACAGAATGCCTCAATAGAAAGTGGAGTGAAGTGTTTCTATCTAATCCTTATAATGGTTGAAGTGTAAATTTGAAAAAAAAAATCTTTCTATTGTGTTAATAACTCTGTCTCTGTCTTTTAAAGTTGAGATATATTTGACAGTAGTAGGTGAAGGTTGTGGGTTCAACTTTTAGCGGTTCAACTTTGATTTTTTTTTTGTACAGTGTGACAGAGTGTATGGTTACTTCGCTTAAATAAGCATGAAATATAATAAGTAATGATGGCAGCACAATAGCGTTTATTCCTTGACAAATATAGTCTTCGTGAAATCTCATAGTGAAGATTTTTATTTCATAATTTATTCGTATGAGTTTTTTAACTCTACAAAATTTCCCTCTCTTCTCTCACTTCCTATACATGAAGACTTAAAAAAAGAAAGAGAGAGAAAATATTAACGGTACAATGAAACGTTGCAAATCCTTTAGTTGGCTTAGAGTTTGGCAGGCTTTCTCTAATAAAAACTACATTCAGAATGCAACAGATGGCATTGTTCCTTTGAACATTATAGAGGAAGTAGGTTTTGTTTTATTTTTCTTTAAATAATTATTTAATTTGTAGAACTATTTAATTATAAACCTACTGAAAATATAAATATTAAGAAATATGTAAATTTACGGTGTTAATTTGGCACTTTGTACTCAGTTTTTGTCTGAGGGAAATGAAAAATTTTGCACTTAATGGATACCTCCGCTTGAAGTTAAATGAAAATTAAAACTAATCATTCTATCATTTTCACAATTCTATAGAATTTGGATTTATTTTATTGTTAGCAAATGTATGTAAGAGGTATATTCCTTTTTTTTAAAAAACATAATATTTTTACGTTTTTGAAAAAAGTTATTTTATATTTCTTGAAATCATGAAATGATATAGTTACGGGAGTAATAGTAATTTTTAAGTATTATTACGTATGAAATTATATTTTTGTAACTCTTATAAAAAAAATTATAAACTAAAAGGTATCTTCCTTTCCTTAGTATGGAATAACACATTATAAATAGTAAGAACATATTATAAATATCATTATTTTAGGTTTGGATCACGACCTTAGTTCCTACTTGTAAATATAAAGCACCAAAATACATATTTCATTTAATTTGAAGCTAATATAATAAAAATTTTAAGTACCCTACCAACATTAATCAACAAACACTTTTAACACGCCCAGTAAATAAATTAGTATCGGTGAAAGCTATTTAAACGGAAATAGTAAAAGTTCTCCAAGAAAAGCTCGCCAGCGAACCGAAGCTCTTTGTTTTAGTATTCAAATGTGAAAAACCACTTTAAATTACCGCGGTAATAAATTAGATTCCCGCTGGTTCCAGCTAAGTTTATCGAAAACAAATGTGCTGTTTTAAAAACACTGTTTCCAACTTAAGATGCTGAATATAAGTAAGCGCGACGGTTATGGGTTCGATTCCTACACGGGGAAATGAACATTTTAATATTTTCATTTTCTCGCTTCGGCAATCAGGTATACCGCTAGTCAACAGATAATACCTCGAGAATTCGGCGTCTTAATGGAAACGAAATGTTTTAACATTAGATCCTAGGTTTTCCCTCCCGACCTTGTCATGTGCAGCTTACAGTGTGAAGCTATAAGCAAAAATTACATATACATATTTTTACCATAATGTCTAACTTCATAGAGTAAATATTACATATGTACGACTATAGAACCAGAAATTGTCGTCAGGAGAAGCACCATTTTGGTATAATGGGCCAGCTTCTACCTGTAAACGTGGTGGCTGGGAGTTTGATCCTCGCACGGGGAAGTGAATAATTTTCAATTGTCTAGCTAGACAGAGTGGAGAGCAAGTGGAGAATGATTGACAGACTGTCAACTAGGGTCCCTTTGCCTACTCTATTAAAAGCGGAAGACAGCGTTAAACCAAGAAAAACAATTCCTTATTTTAAGAACCCCAAAATCCAATAGGCAACGTCGCGGCCATACGCCCGCTTTAACGTATTATTTCCACATACGTTACGTTTCGTTTCGGTATTTTTTTGGTCACGATCCGTCGTCAACAGAGGTTTTTACCGCAATCATTTCGCATTAAGTGATATAATTTTAATATTTTAATTTTATTGTGAAAGGTAGGTAATTCTTTTTCTGAATATTGTTCAATTATTTTTTCTTGCAGCTTCACATTTTTTCTACATAGGTAGACAATTTTACATTTTTCAGTTGAGTTGCGAAACAAAATGCAGCGCTAACTGCGTTTTGTCATCTTACGAAGTACTTAAGAAGAAGAATTTTATAGTAGGACGCAGTAAGCTGCGTCAGAACGGCCTCATAAATTGTAATATTTTTTCTCAGGGTCACTTTGTATCCAGAGCAGGCAGGTTTGTCAGAGGGTTAAGACGTTCCGTTTCCACCCATTATTGATGCTAATCGTGGCACAGAGACGCAAAGTGCGACTGTAGACGCGACAGGTTTTGGGTTCCATTCCAGGAAATGAAATATTTAATATTTCCACATCTTCGCTCTGGTGTTGAGACAAGACGTAGCGTGATTTCCACTCAACAATGCCTCTAAAATTGTATTATTAGAATCTACATTAATCGTTTTACAAGTAGTAATAAATAGACATAGATTATATATTTTTGTCAAAACTTGAATAATTGAAAGTCTAATTAAGCAGCATAAATCCGGGACAAGCTTATCCCGTGAAACATTAGCAAAGAACGTAGTAATTCAAGGTTAAGGAATTTAAATGGAGATAAAGGTCGTGCTATAAAATCTGCTCATTTACATTGTTTTCCCTTTTCTTTAAATAGAAATCTATTATAAATTAAATAATAATAGATGAAGACGTTGTAGCGTCAGGGCACCCTCGTGACTGTAACGCGACGGTTGTGGATTCGATCCCCTCTTGAGGGACTTAATTATTATACATTAATATTTTAATTTCTTCGCTCTGGCACAAAGGCAAAAGCCCGGCATTGAGTTACGCCACTCAAAACGCTCGAAATATTCGGCGTAAAGTGGAAGAAAGTGTCTTAACACTAGATTCCCTCTGCCTGCCCCGGGAAACAGCGTGAAGCTTATATTAATAAATTACTTACTTTTGAGGTCAATCGTGGCGCAGGGGCACAAAGTGTGACTGTAAAATCAACTGTTTGTGGGTTCGATCCCCATTTGAGAAAATGAAGTATTTATTTATATATATATGTTAGTTTCTTCGCTCTGGTGTCGAGGCTAAACACGGCGTTGAGTTCTACCACTCAACACGCAATGCCTCCAGAACGAGAAGAAAGCGAGAAATGGAGTGTCTTAAAACTAGGTTTTGCCTGCGCTGTAACCCGCATACAGCAGGGTGCTGTGTGCGGGTTACAGCGTGAAGCTGATTTATTTTATTTTAGTTACTTTTAGTGTAATATACCTTTTGGAACTCAGTGTAATCGTGGTAACCTTGGGATGGATTCCCACTAGGCGGAATTAATTATTTGCATTTACGTCTGGCAACCACTCAACACATAATGTCTTGTTTTCGGGCGAATATGGTAGACTCTTTCCTTATAATTAAAATAAATATAATTCAAAGTTTAAAATACCATTTTTTAAGTATAAACACTATTTTAAATAAAAGAAAATAAAGCAATCTATAAAAATAGACGCATCAGTCGCTGCACCATTAAATATTCACTAACAAGTGATTTAAGCTCGACATTTTTCCTGAGCTAGCGAATTTTTCCAACAATATATAATAATTTGCATTCAATCAGCAGTTTCACGTGTTTTCCTGCATAGCGGAGTAAGCCGAGGGCACCTTAGGTAGTTAAGATACTTCGTTCACTCTGTACTTTTTTTACTTCGTACCTTCCGGAAAGACAAACACGCGTCGTTCTTTGTCTAGTAGAGCGAAAATTAATTTACGTATAATTTTTCCTCCGAGTAGGAATCGAACTCACAAGCGCCACGTGTGCTGTCAGACACTCTCTCTGCGCTACGATGGCCCTAATTATCTGCGTTCAATAATTTTTTTTTCTATAATAGCTCAATTAGTACCACAAAGCCTCTTTGAATATATTATGTACCTGCATTTTTTATTAATTATACCAATTAATATATATAATAATAGACCATTTTTTATTTAATTCAAATGGCATATTAAGGCCTAGTGGTGACGTCTAACTGTAGTGGGTTAAATTTCTCTCGAAGCAATCAATTATTTCCCTTTCCTCTTTTATTTCTCGCAAGAATAAGATGGCGTTGAAATCTACCACACAATACGTAATGTCTCGAATCTGGTTGGATAAATGGTTCTCTTTATCTACCTTCCTATGGCTACTTGTGGGCTTATCACTTTTTAAAGTTATGGTTCAAAGTACGATTTCTTATTCGATTGCTGAGAAAAATTTCATACTTTTCGGTTTTAACATATTTTCTCATTTCATGAATGTATAAAGAAAATATAAAAAAAACAGGTACGTTCTCTCGAAATATTGTTTGCTAAGTGGTAGCAAAAATAATGATACTTTCCAGTTAAGTATATCATGAATTTGAACTTAAAAATCCCCTTTATACAAATTCTTGGTATACCCAGTATTTAACAATAGGGTCTCATTATTATAAAAATTTCACAGTTACAAGGCAAATGCAGCGGAACAAAAGCGAACTAAAAATAACTGCGTCAAGCTGCTATATGAAATAATTATTAACTAGACGGCTTTCAGACAGCCTGCAATTACCTTCAGTACTGAAACGTGTCACTTTTATACGTAGCGAGGTGTTTATTAAAGTTTTCTTTTTAAAAATTAATTTTGTTAGTGTTTTCTTTTCCTTTTTTTAATGGTTTTGTAGCGTACAATATGTATATTTCATATTTTACATACTACATCCACAGTGGGCACGCATACATACTACATCCACAGTGGGCATGGACGACTGGGCGTATCTAGAAATATTATTCAGGAGGTGCCCCTGACTCTGACTTTAGCTTTGAACTGATTTTCTTTATTTTATTTTTAAGGTTTTTTATTTTTTATTTTTCAGCATATATTTATTAACTACCTGGGGTGGGCAGTAGATTATTCTGGGACGGGCACGGATTATCGGGCCTCTCCTGTTCCTCCGCCTATGGACGTGCGCCACGGTTGTGTGTTCGATCTTCGCTCGGGGGAATCGATTTTATTTATTCAGCATTCCACCATTCAATACGCATTGTTACGAAAGTGAAAACGGATTATCTTTAAAAATATTATATTTGAATAAAGAAAATAACATTAAAATTCACATTTAAATTAATTCTCGCATCCTGATTCCCATACAATTCATTGCACAAAAATGCGAAATTCTTCGAAAGTCGTAACTTGTCTTTGAGATTTATAGCTACTAATACATCTTTAAATTGTTTTGATCTTTGCACATATATACATGGCTCTCGATTATCGATGACTAAGGCTTCTTTATGAGTTTGCCTTAATGTATGGGCTGTGGTAGCCATTAATTATACACGTAAATCATATTATAGCTAGTTAAAGCAATTAACTAAAATATTTAAATTAAATAGCACTGTAAAATCATTTCACATAAAAGAAATAGCTATAATCCTGTAGTATCCTCCCGCATATACCAGGGTAACCAGAGGGAACTCAGTGTCAAGACACTCTGTACTTTCCTTCCAATTTTCTAGATATTGCATGTTGGGTGGCGGAAATTCAACGCAGCGCTTTGTCTTACTATTAGAGCGAGGAAATAAAAATTATTAATTCGACCGATTGGGATTTGAACTCACAACCATTACAGTTACACCCACACGCTGTGCCGCCATTCATCTATAAGTACAAAAAAATATGACCAACTCAGCATCGTTACTTTGATTACATAAAATTCTGTTGCATACGTGTTCTTACTATGTACCTACTCGTATGTATTTACTAGTACGTAGGTACCTGTAACTCAATATACTATAGCCCAATATTACAGTATTACAGTAGACGCCTCAGCACCGATAGCATGACTTGATTAAGCTGAGGCAGCAATCAACTCGCATGTCTAGATTACACTCACTTGACCTACTTTCAATATTATTTACTGGAACTAGACTTGTAATAAAGTTAAGATATGTTTGAATGGGTGCGGTAGGTGTGGGTTCGAAATTTGTTGAGGATTATTCCAACTTATGGCAAGTAAGCCCGTGAAACTATAGTATGATGTAGTGTACATACGAAAAACGTGGATTCATTCAAGTCTAGTAGATCTTTATAAATAGGGTGTATATGAGTGATGCATAAAGTAAAAAAGAGGAAAAACAATATATCAAATATAATTCATCCATTTAAAGGCAAAGTATATATGCTCGTAAATTTAAAATACATAAAGTATTTTTCCCCGTTATGGAATCCCCAATTGAGTGCATTGCACCACACGTAATGTCGAATTCCTATAAGCAGACATAAGTGTCTTGACACTAGACATTCCCTGTGGAAAAAAAATTGTATACAATTTTAAAATATTATAGAATAATATGGGAAATATTAAGAGGAAATTAGTGGAACAATTTGCCTCCGCCTACCCTGCCGAGTACGCGATCCATAACAACTTAATAAAGTTTACACATATCCCTCCCAAAAAAATGCGAAAGTGTAGCCAGTGGCGCAGTGGCTGGCAGTACATTTGACTTCTTCAAGTCCAACAAATTACGTTCTTTGGTTCACCCTGTATGCATGAACTTAAAAAAGAATAAACAATAAATCAAACATAATCCATTCATTTAAAGGCAAAATGTATTTTTTCTCATAAATCTAGAATCCCTTGTGATTCATACTTCTTCTCGACTACATCTTCACCTATGAGTGCCTACGGTGTTGTGAATTTTCCCGAACAGCTAATAAATTCTCTGTTCTGATACATAAAGTATCTAAATTAGCATAAACGCTTTATCGTTTTGGTCCTCGCATAAAACACTAGGGGCCAATTTATGTGCACGACACGATCACGATCCGATTCTATAGATTTATAGAGGTGCGGCTGACCTATGATATTACGCATTTTTCAATAAAATATTAATATTTTCTATAAAAAAAAGAAAGGTAAAATGAACTTTTCCATAGTTTTGGTTATAAATTTTGTAGATTAAAAGTTTATGTGCAGTGTACAGGATATATTTATGGATGGACACACACACACATATTCATGTGTGTGTGTTCATATAAAAATCGATACTAGACCTCGTTTTTTATATGGACACACACACACATACATATTTTTTGATGTAAGGTCCACCTTCAGAACTTAATTTCTCATTTTGTTTATGAGACTTTCGAGGAATCTTCTCTTACAGTGAGTAACATATACATTTTCTAACTTCCATGTCAAATTTAAAAAAAAATCCAGTTCAGTCTTCTGTGCGTTATCCTTTTGTCACTCAGTAACGGAATGGTCTTACATATATAATTTGTTTTTACCGATTATTCTGGGACAGGCAGATCTGATAAGTTATCTAACTTTATCATCTACTTTTATTACTTACAGATACAGTGTGCGATAAGTTACGGAGTTTAACGCTGGCATTCGTTTTATTTATTTTTAATGGGAAGAATGGGAGGGGTGGGAAAGTAGTCACTACACATTCTGCCAGCCTATTTTTCTAAATTGATTGAATAAATAAATATTTTTGTTTTGCACGTTTTGGTTATTTTTATCAAATTTAGTGAACTGAATAAATGAATGTATGTTTTAAGGCCCCACTGATCCCACAAAATATTGGTGATGATTAAAGCAAAAAAAAATAGTATATCGTATCTTATTTTTTGCATTTTTAACTAGCACCGCTCCTTCTATTCGCATGGATTCGAGCCCGTTACGTTAAATTTTATGTATTTTCTCCTTAAATATTAAATTCTATTTTTAAAGTGTAATTAATTAAAACATAAGAAAAATATTTAATTAATTTCACATAAAATTGTAAGTAGCTCGAATTAGAAAAAAAGGTAAGTAATGGACCTAGTGTTAAAATACCCGTTTCCCTACTTTCTACCCAATTTCCAACAAATTGTTGGTTGAGTGGCGGAACCCAACGTAAATGAACTCGGGAAGAAGAGGGGAACGGAAGTATTAATGGTGGATTCACGGTGCCCTCTGTCTACTGTGCTACGTGTAGGATACAAAATGAACATAAAAACAGAAACAATTACACAAATATCCAAATATACATACACATATGTCTAATAATGGGTAAAATTAAAACATTTTAGTGCTTTAGAAAGTTTGAAAAAATGTCTGCCTAACAGAAGTTAGCATTAAATGACCTCCTTTAAACCGTCCTCGTTGCCATATGAAAACTGTTGAAACATGTTACAGGTTGTTGAGCGTATAAAAGCATTTACAATTTACTCATTGACCATACAACCTACCTACAAGTATGTGATGTGCCACATAAATTTGACCCTTATTTCTATAATAATATGGTTTTGATACGTAGAAACTGTTGGGCGAGGTGTACCTGTCCCAAATACGCGACTTTTGCAACGGCTGAATACTCTCGTTAACTGTAGGGATTTTGTAAGTAGTTTTTCTCTTCTATAAGTGAATTTAGAAAGTGGTTTTGGCACTTTGCTCTGAGACTGCAAAGTTGGGACTTTACTTCTTGTCACATATACTTACTTATACATATGTATATTATAATACTGTAGTAGAGTTGCGAAACAGTGTCTGTAATAATGTGATTCTATAATCACTAAGGATTCGTTTTTTATAGTTTCACGCATACTAAAGGTACTGCATATACATAGTAGAGTAGAACAGAGGGAACCTGGAAGCCTAGTATTAGGACATTCTATTCCCATTAAGACTCATTCGTTCCCCACTTTCCTCCAAATTCTAGAGGTATTACGTGTTGAGTTGCGGAACCCAACGCTGTGCTTTGCCTTGCTACCAGAGCGAGGAATTGAAAATATTAAATCTATTTACAGTCACATGTTTATGCCCCTGACGACTGGATGACGACTGGACTCAATAGTATTCATATGTTTGATTCTCGTTTTGACAACTCGGTTCAATAAATAATCACTCTGTTAAATTGGATTTCGCTATTCCAACATATCTACATCACCTAAAATAGTCAGACAAAAAACAAACCAAAAACGGTGATTCTGAGGGTATGTTGTAAAGGCTTCTGTTTCTTATTAACGTTTATTTCCTTGCTCATGGAGTAAAACAAAGTGCAAGGTTTAGTTTAGCCATTTACACGGAATGTCTGGAAAATTAGAAGGATTGTGACATTAGTATCCTTCGGTTTGCTCCCCTATATGCAAAATACAGCACGAATTTGAAATAAAAATAATTTAGCAGCGTTGTACATATGTTCCTTATTTGACTGCGAGAATTATAACTAAATTAAGTATTTCAACCTTAATCAACCACATTTAAAATCATCAGTAACCAAAAGATTTCGCAACTATCCAAAGAGTTGGCAAATACAGCGACCGACACTTTTTGGGAGGAAAGGGCGTTGTAACCGACAATGCCCTCTTTTACCCTCTCTGAGAGTGGCGTTTCGTGTAAACACACCCGTTGATACCCCGCGGCCATCGCAATAGCTTAAAACTTGTTTTCCACTGCTAAAATAATATATAGCATAGAAAAATTTATATAATCACAATCAATTATATATATTAAATATTAGTGTCAGAAACGGCAGGTGCTATATAACTAACTACCTGAAATCAATCTTTATAACTTAAAATAACAACGAGTACAAAAAATGTATTCAGTTAGTCCAGAATTAATTGGGATTTAGGAAGAAAAAAATGTATATCTAAATTCAAATAAAATTTTCTATTATTACTATTTCAGTGGTCTTTTTGTTGATTTTGTCAGACAACATTTTGTACTAGCGGACTTGTTTCTTCTTTTTTTAAATCAGTTGGGATTTTTTAATTTTATCAATTTGCCAATAGCATTAGGCTGTCAATGTTATATTGTTGTTTAGCTGTTGAATCAAGAACCAGATGCCGAAGGCAGTTTTACATGAGACGGCACGTATTTTGAGGAGGTTCCTCTCTCTCTGGAGCCCTCGCTACTGATGGCTAGGCCAGCCACTCTCAATAGAGTTTTTTTATATTTTTAAATCTATTTTTATAACAAATTATATTTAAAAATGTAAAATTTATTACCCTTATAAAAATTGTTCCACGAAATACCAAAGAATATAAGTATCTGGTATAAATACGAAAATAAGTTATAATAATTGTTTAAATAACTTTAAATAGTTATTTGGTTTAACTTTTATTTAACATGATAACAACAAAAGATGCCTTACTTTAGTTATGTTTAGTTATCGACTATACAAAATATATGACCAAACAAACATATTCTTCAATCTTATAACGTTAATATTATAAATATAAGCACAATTTAAAACAGCCAATTTAAATTTAATCGACTAAACAAAGTCCTAATATCTGTCGTTTCGCTCGTTGTGGGCGGGCGGTATTAAAGGTTTTTTTCACACCACTCTACCCTCATAGAGTTGTGAATGACTACTGAACGTGTTGGAATGCTCCTAGCTGAGGATCAACGCGGCGGCATGGTCGTCATGAAAAGCCGGATTTCCGGAAAAATACAAAAAAAAATGTAATGGAATACGATACGTTACGTTTTAGATTCACTATAGCGGATGTATGATTTTTTTTGTTATTATATAACAGTTATAGTTTTAAATATTATATGTAAATGTAAAATATGTATGAATATACCGTCATGGCAAAGCGTTAGATTGTTAACGCGGATGTGGGTTCGATTTCCACTCAGGGAAATGAAGTTGACAGACTTCACTTTTTACACGTTTCGAATTTTTGTTTGATTTATATAGTAAAATATTTATTCGTGCCTAATTGTTTAATTGTAGGTCCACGCGACGTACCCTTTAGGTTTTCATTTACGCAGCGAATTTCATATAAGGTAATGCAAAAAATATGCATAAATGTTCGTATTTTTCAAATGCAATATTATATAGATATTTCCTGTGTTCCATTGACCATAGACCTAAATATTTTACAATAAACAACAACAGAATTATCCTATAGGGGTTCCTTATTTCCTTTTGAAGTAAAAAACCTTAAAAAATATGTATTCGACTGCCCTTTAAACGGACCATAAAAATATCCATAAAAAACAATCAACTGAAACTACAAATCTTGATTTATATAATATAAAAAATAAAAAAAATAATTAACATTTCGCCATTCATAAAGATATCAAAGTGACGTATTGAACTATTAAATATTACGAAAATTATTGTACATACATACATATATTAATAATTTACAAGGTTTTTACGCTCTTTAAAGTCACCCAAATCTGATACTGAGGACTTGAGCAATCATAATTGGTATTTAAGCGGTAGATTAATCAAATAATTGCTTCAGTGTCGACATTTGGAAACCAGTACCGAATGGGGTTACTTTGGCATTTCATTCATTAATATTTTGGAGCAATATTTTTTAAATAAGTTCATTGGAGAAAGTGACATTCGTTCAGTTCAGTTTTGTTGCAAAATGTGGTCAAATTTTGTATCGCACGTCGATTGATAAAAAAATATCGTTTAAATTTTGAAAATATTGTGGTTTTTTTTAAATTTCAATTATATATCAATTTTACTGCCCGGAACTTTGTTTTGTAGAAAAAATCATTAAATTGAAAAATCAATCTTTCCCTAGTGCCGTAAGTATTTCCAGATATCATCTAATATAAGCAATATCCTACCCTCCGTAACTTAAATCCCTGAAATGAAATTAAATATTTTATATCCCAAAGAATTCGAACTCAAAACCGTTGTCTACACAGCCACGACGGCCGCACTTGTTTACATCTAAATTTAAACTTTCTAGGTCTAATAGTAGAATTTGTCCGTTGTCTATCAGCCACTCGGTAATGAAGGAGTTTTAAATAGAGATTGTTGCTGCGTGTGATTTTTTTGTAGTTAGACGCCCCGCCTACACACGTCACGTCAAGTAGGGGACTTGACAAAAGCGTCCTCCTATGATCTCCACGGCAATCATTCTTGCCAACCAGCATCCACCATATCCCGGTGATTTTTTCGTTAAATGTAACAAAATGGAACTGAACAAAACTGTAAAAAACTATAGAATATGTAATTTTTTCAGAACGAAATCAAAATCAGTTTTGTTTAATTTGTTAAATAAGTAATTTTATTTATTAAGTGAGTAAAATATGTATTTATAGCCGATTAGATATTATATTTTTTAATGTATATTATTTATAATTTTATGATATTGTTTATTGTTAGAACGGACGTCTCAGCAAAATTAAATTATTTCTTACTTTTGTTAAATGCTTTTTTTAGAAACAAAACAAATAAAAGACAAGGTATTACAATGTAATCACACACACTGTATCCCATATACATACATATACTAGAGTCAGCAAAGTGAGTCTAGTATTAAGACAACCCGTTTCCTACTTTCAACACAAATTCAAGACTCTGCGTTTTAAATGGTGGAATTCAACGCCGCCCTTTAACAGTTTTACCGAAAACAAATCTAACATTATTTGAACAACTTTCCAAACAGGATAAATATCTATATTCTGTACATCGAAAATTCCCAATGCACTTTCACGATAGGAATAAACTGCTTCTACCATCCTATAATGTACGTGAATAAATCTCACTTACAGCATCTTACACTGTTGCTGTTTGCTCTAATATCATAAACGAGAAGCTATAGTCACTTGCTCTCACGTTTTATAAAACTAAAGTACTTTGAAAATCAAAATACTGAAATGTAAAGAAAGTTTAAGTATTTTATAATAGCGTAGCGCAGGGACACCAGTGTGCGAGATTGTGGGTTTGATTCCGTTTCGAAGAAATAAAATATTTAATGTTTTCATTTCCTTGCTCTGGTAACCTGCCATAACGCCTACATAACCAGTACATAACCAGTTATATGCGGGAAAAGCGTGTATAAAAAACTCCTATATATGAACATATGTATACGTAGGAAATATATTCATTTTAAGTTATTTCGTTTTGTTATTTATATAGGCATTCCAATGTCACTTTGTTATATATTTTGAATGACAAGGGATAACGACTTCGAGGATAATCCTTACTGTACTGTGTTTTTGTAAATACAGTTATATTCACGCATATTCCGTATTTTGCTGGAAGATAAAAAATAAAATAGAGTTTGGCTTAATTAACTGTTCTTTACTCTACACTCACTTAGAAGCAATCGTCGCCGGTACCTTTGTTTTGTTGACTCTATTTTACAAAAGTCAAAATCAAAGTGAAATATTTTTATTGAAAATTGTAAGTTACATTTTTTGAACGTTAAACAATTTACCACAAGTTCACTAAAGTTAATGCCTCAGACCTGAGTAGAACCGGCGCAAGACACTCAGCACGATTTTTTTAAATCAATTTTATAGAAATACAATATATTTAATTTAATTATTAGAAAATTTTGAAGTAAAGTAGAAGATTCCATTTTTTTTCGTATTATGCCAACTTTTAGGAGTCCATTACTAATGCTCAGATCCAGGGATCAGGGAGTGCTCCAATCGCACTCCTATACAGCCCCTAACCTTCCTATATGTGATATTCAATTTTCATAGTTCAATTACTTACTTCAGCCGTTTCGTGCAGAAGAACTCACAGGAGTTCTCTGTCACGAACTTAATAACTTAAGAATTTATATATAATATACCTTTATCGATAATAGATATAGTTGTGAGGTCGGTCTAATCTAGGGGAAACGAAGTATTTTCATATCACCGCTTCTGTGGACAAAACGGGGAGGTGTTTAAACACTAGACTCTGTCAATATTCGACTTTCAGATAAGATTTTCATTAACATTATATGTATATTATACCCATATATATCAAATTGTTACTTTAATAACCTTATGTATAAATCTAATTTTTGTATTTGTCTTGTAGATAAGTTAGAGAATACTAAATAGTAACGCTAGAAAATAAAGTTAGAAAAAGGTGGGACATTTTTATTTAAATTTAAATATAAAATATATTAAACGACACTTGTTTATAAATATTTAAGTAACATTTATTTTAATACGGAACCCGTCCCCGGTCAGCGCGCCGGGACCCTTGTCAGGACACAGATGGCGTTCGCTTATGAAACATTGTACTGAGAAATTTTAATCTCGATGGTATTTCCTACGAATCAGTCAAATTTTTGTTTAAATTATAACATTGATTTTGCTTGGTGATGAACGAATGTGTCAAATTAAAGAAATTAATAGTGTGATTTGACTTGTTTTGCAGAAAAAAAAGGAAATTTTCTAATTTTACTTGCTTCGCATGCTGTTGGGTCGCTCCTGAGGACTTAATGAAAAAACTCACATCAAGTGTGAAGCAGAATAAGCCTGTCCTCGGTTCAGATTCAGAATTATAGGTGAAATGTAAGTACCATCGACCTATAAAAGCAATAAATAAGTCCACTCATTTACATGACATTAACTAAAATTATAATTTATGAAGATTTTTTCTGTAATGTAAATTTAAATCACTTTTTGAATTACTTTTTCTTCTTTTTAAAAATTAAAATATTATCACGTTTACAGCATTAACGAATGTAAACGTCCTTAACGGTTGTAAACGTGATAAGTTTTGGGTTCGATACCCACTCGATGAAATGTTATATTAATATTTAATATCTTAATTTCTTCGCTGTAGAGTCAAGGCATAGCGCGGTTGAGTTTCGCCATTAAACACGCAATGCCTCCAGAGTTCTACGTAAAATAAGTAATAGAGTGTCTTAACTAGGTTCCTTCTGGTTCACCCAGCGGGGTAAGCCTGCTGTGTGCGGGTTACAGCGTGACGGTAAAATAATCATATTAAGCTTTTCATATGTTATTACATATTGCTATAATAGATATAACGCATCATGTCCGCTATGGTTGCACCATTGATAGCAAGTCAATCGCGATTTGATCGCTTGAGCTTCGCTGGTCTAAATAGTATTGTATGTGCCCACTTCCGGTTATAATCCATGAAGCTATTGTAATAAAGACAAATGTTGTTAATATTAGGATATTTACCTTATATTTAAAATCAGCTTTACGCTGTATCCTGCACACACAGGGTAGAAGGAACCTAGTTTTAAGACACTCCGTTCCCCACTTTCTGCCGAATTCTGGAGGCATT